>KN888219.1:0-30182 GCA_000934455.1 Apostichopus parvimensis | reverse complement strand
GAGTGTCTTAATTGCATGTCATGCAGTGTTTAATAGATTAAGGAGAAGCCAGAAACAACAGTTCATAATTAGTCTTAATGACGCATAACTACGACCGCACATGTTACAGGTTGTTTGTATCGTTCCTGCTCGTCGATTGACCGTATAGCTAATGCAGTATATAGGTGTGTATGCATCCTGGTACAACTGATGCTGCTTGTATGTAATACTCTGGTTATCAGTTCTAGGAGTTTCATACTCTTCATTCTCCAACCAAATTACAAAATGCAGATATATGCAAAAAAAAAGAGAGAGAGAGAGAGAGAGGGAAGAACTTACTTTAGTAGGCATATTTAGGAACTGTCAAAGATGGTTAATTGCAGTATGGTATCTGGTACCATACTTAAACAATTTAAAAAAATTTAAATTTAAAAAAAGATTTGGTAAATTTATATAACAAGGCATACGTTTCTATTGAATGCCAAAAGGATCACCAGATGTGATGATACTATGAGAGGATTGTCCATTTTCTAAATGATATCTCCATGTTCATGCAGGCTTGATGAGATTGGTTTAGGGGATCTACCTTCCTGAGGACCAGGGTCAAACAGGGGGATCTGGGATAAATAATAATTTAAATTCTCATTTTCGTAAGATGAATAATTCAAGATATTATATTCATATGACATGTTTTGCCCCACGACCTGATCCGACTCTTAACTCCAATGTGTTCATGTGGATAAAATTACCTTTCATGTGGCTGATAAACATCTTTTTTATCATATTTATGATATATATATCAGCAACTTATTTATAGTTTACAATACATTTTGGACATGTCATTCAGAGCTTCATGATATTGTCTTGTGAGCCATTTGGCTTTCCATAGATTAATTAGTTTTTTCATCAAGTAGGTCGATCAAGAGAGATTTTTAAAAGTATATGAGTAGATTTTAATCATAGATATATGATTTGCATTATGCAGATGTTACTGTATGTGTTTTTTGATCATTCAGTGATTAAGTTCTCTCATTGAAAGGATATGTCTGTTTTGTTGCTTTGTGAATGGTAGCTTCACAAAATATTGAGTTTAATCTTTTTGAGGACTATGAAGTAACACATAGTCTATGCTGCAAGTTCCTGTTTAATATTTGAAGTCTTGTTTCATATTTAATATTTGAAGTCTTGCTTCATATTTAATATAGGTACAGATTAATTTGCAGAAAGTTTAAATTTATTTGGAATATTAATTAATGCAGAGATATATAGTTAAAACAAATAACAGTGAGGACATTAATATTGACATTAAATAATGATGGAAAGATAATTGAATGATTGAGGAGACTACTAGGAATGTTTAATAAGAAAACTTGTGGAATAGAAGTCCTTGGAGAGCAACTTGAAGGAAAACAGGCAAAAGAACAAAAGGATGGAGTTAGAAATGACAAACAAAGAAAGCAAAGGATACCCCACCTAGCCCTCTCCACCCACCCCACCCACCCTACTATGTATCCATGTCCTTTAATTTTTCTGCTCTCCCTTTGTAATAATACTTTCATGCTAAATGTTTACAAAATTTATAATTTAAATTCATGCCTCTCTTTGATACCTGTCTCCTATGCCTAAAAAAAAATCTTATTTCGTGATTTTTTGTCTGGAAACATTCTAAAGATACAACTCTCTGCATCTCATTAAAAAATTTGTGAAACTTGATCCTTGGCTAATTATCAGTCGGCCGTAAACACACGGCAAAATTTATCGACATCGATGTGCGTAATGTTAAGGGGATGTATATACTTTACACTGGAGTCATATTTCTACGTTTGCATATTACTGGACTGAGAATTAAAAAACAACTGGTTAGAGCTTTTCATTTGTTTGTTTGTTATCGTAAAAAGCATGGCCTCATCGCAGTCATGTCGGCTTTACTTAAAAAGAAAAACAAAGTCATAAATAATTTTGCAGCTGGTGGAGTTAAATTAAATAGAGAACCATCGCAAGGCCTAAACCTTGCCGTAGGAAATACAGCCAGTAAATTGATTCCATGAAATGAAAAAAAGAAGAACAATGTAATAGCTTCTTTAATATATATCTCTTCCCTACTTCCCAAAACCCTTCTCTCTTTAATTTGTTCCTTGGGCTGCTATAATCTAGCTGCACTTATGAATAATTTGCTTCAATCTATAGTTGCAGGATTATACTTAAATTGAAAGTAAAGATCACTAAAAAACACCAGGAATAGTTTCAATTTATCTTCAGAGGCTTGCAAATGAAACAAAGTTCATGTCCTGTAACTTTCTTAAATTTCATATTTGGAACCAAAAGTCTGCGTCACAATTGTGACGCAGACTTTTGGTTCCAAATATGAAATTTTGGAGGCAGGGGAGGGGGAAGGAATATGGGGACTGGGTATATCAATTTGTTGATAAACTGGAAGGACTTCTTCCAGAGAGATAAAGTATGAACCGACTGAGATGTACACATTTTGTTTCTTATGGGGTAAGTAGGGATAATCCTGGGATAGGGGACAACAAAGAAAGGAAGGGAAGGGGGGGGAGAGAAAATATTTCACTCTCCAATCCCTGATACTTCCCATTTCTGACAATGTTTTGATAATGTCTACAAATGTTACATGTGGTAGTTTCATAATTCGACCTTCAGTCTCTCGTCATCATCATCGCTTTATAAACATCTCGTAACTTAGGGACAACAAGTGAGGTTACATTTTTTTCACATCTTTTTATCTCAGTGCGGAAGTGAGACCAAAAACGTCTTTGTAAATATTTCAAATTTATGACTCAGACACTTTTAGCCTCATGGATGAGTCAGAGAGATATGTATTTGTTCTCAATTTTCTACTTTCACAGCCTGGTAAATTTCTGAGTGATTAAATTACAGCGGATTTAAGTTAATGTGCTACCAAGATGCTCTCATCCATCATCCTTTATACATAATAATAATTTTGAGTGAAACACATCCGTTTTAGAAAACCAGGGAGTTGCATACTAATGATACTGTCTCATCATAATAGAGTAAGAGATGTCTGTGATTGAATTTGGGCAATGTTTGGTCAACTGATTGAAGGCAATTGATGAACATCAATGCAGTAGATATGTGGGTATAGGTTGTATGTTGTTACCGATTGTGGGGGTTTTTCAGTCAGGTGAAAGTTTGTAAAGTTTTAAGGCAAGGAATCACAAAGTCTTCTGACATTCTAGTTTCTTTTCTTCTTTCTTCATTCCAGTGAGATATGATGATGATATTCCTGCCTTCCACGTTGGTTTCACAAGAGGATATACATTGATTGCAGTGATGGAATTCATTATATGATTTTACCTGATTTGTCAGAAGTTTGGTGGAGAGAAGGCTTCAACAACCCCTCCTCGACCCCCCACCCTCCACCCAAGGTAACTGAGACGGATAAGGGTATGTAGCGTATCGTGTGTATGCTTATAATTATAGGCAGAAGACAAAGCTCATTGTGTAGGTCAGTGGTGATATCCTGTGATAGTTTAGGGATGTCTGTTCTTGGATGATAAGAGTTAACTGTAGTTATGTAATTAGTGAATAGGTGGGTATGTGTGGAGGTATGCTTAGGAAGCAGATTTACTTATTACGAGTACAACTGGGAGCAGGTGAAGGGTTGTAATTAGGAGGGGTGTTGCTGGCCTGGTAGGAGGTCCAGAATCCTTGTTCAGCAAAAATATGTAGGGTTTTAGATGTGAAATGTTGTATTCTAAGGCATTTAGGATATAAATTAGGTCTACGATTAGCTGTACATTCAAGGTTTTGCTAATAACTACTTTTAATTTTTTTAATGTGGTTGAGAAAAGTGGGGGTGGAGGGAGGTTTACATACCTCACTCCTCCCCCCCTACCCCCGGGTGACCACATTTGACAACAGCAGGATTATAGGTAGAAGTCCTCCTTAGGTGAAATCCCTATGTTCCGACGTCTCTATGTTCCGACGTCCCTATGTTTTGGTCCGAAAACATGTTGGTCAAAATAAATGTTGGTCCGAAAAAAATTGGGTCCGAAAAAATGTTGGTCAAAAAAAATTATGAGTCCAAAATTATTTGGTATTGTTGGAACATAGAGACGTCGGAACATAGAGACGTCGGAACATAGAGACGTCAGAACATAGAGATGTAACCCCTCCTTATGAGTATGATTACTAGTCCAGAGCTTTAAGTTCGAGTATGAGCTCCTTGTGTTGCACTCATATTTCCAGAGTACCTTGAGTAGGAGTACAAATCCATGAGGTTGTCTTAGAGTACTCTCTACGAATATAAGAAAACGAGAATAAGAGAACGAGTCTGGACCGACTGCAAGTCTGGTGATTTGATAGAGTTTCCAGAAATGTGGTGGGATATATGGAAGGCATCATACACAGTCAAATTGAGCGGTTGTCACCTCCGTTCTTTTTTGATCTTGGGAGATAAAGCTGTTTTGATTTAGAAAGTATCTTCATCGTGTGTATGAAAGTGGAAACATGGTATGACCCCATTAATTGTTGCGTACATATCTTGGGTGTATGCATGACTTTGCCATTCTATAGATACCAAAATCTATAGCTTGTCAACTGTGAACAACATGTTTAGTTCCAGTTATAAAGTCCCTAATCCCTAGATAGGAAATCACATAATATTCTATAATGTATAAAGAGAGACCTAAAGATGCCGATCTTGCTAAATTTTGTTGCAAACCATCATCAACTCTTTAAAATGAAAGTAGACCCCCGTGCCCCTTCTCCCACCCCCACTTTCACTTCCCTCAGTTTGTCAAGGTCAAATCGCCACTATCCATGGAATGCTCAATCACTTATGTGTTATAACAACGCTGTGATATGATTAACATCCATGCCATTCGTAGAAAGTTTGGATGTAATAGTTTGAATGTTGTATTTATCACTCAATCTCTCTGCAACCCTCATTTCTATAAAAAGATTTTGAACGTGATCTAGGTTTTCTTGGACAGTTTGGAGGATTATTTATAGTCGTCCACAAAAAAAAACATTTAATAAAAAGAGCAAAATTAACCGTAGTCAATATACTTCACTCCTCCTCTCTTACCTGTCTCCATTCTACATCTGCTCAAATCAACCGAGCCTTCCAAAGATTCATTCGGGAAGGAGGAAGAGCCGGTGTTGCCATGACCACAAAGTAGGTGTAATGAGAGACACAACTTTTTTACGTAGGCTAGGAAGATTTGAGTGCATATTTAGGATGGAGACAGGTCAGTATCATCTTTCATAAATGTGTAAATTTAGTGAGTTTTGGGAGTTTGTAGAATATTTTGGGCTGATGAAACATAAGTCACATGATTCACCTTGATTGTCCTCCTTTGATTCACCAGTACTTAGTAATTTGCTGTCAGAGTTAAGTGTTTCCGGTAAAATGATCGGATTTTCGGCAGATGTTGTAGTTGATGTTTGATTTTGTTACTTTGTGACGTATGTAAAGGCTCCTATTAGTAAATTGAAGCTTCCAACCCCTGGAAATAATTATAACCAGTAGACATATTGGCTCTGGATATATTATAAAAAGAATTAAAAGAGAGAGCCAGAGAGGGAGAAAAGAGAAAAAAAACTATTGGAATAACTATTAGTTGTGCTTGCACGTACGGAAAGATCTAAGTGGGATAAAAGAAAGAAAAAACAAAAACTTCAGGACTTCAAGAAAATGGAGAGTGTTAATTTGGAGCAATAGAAAGCACCTTGTTTAAGGCCAAATATCTCGAAGTACACTGCGTATGGAAGTGTGTAAACTAACCTGCCTTATTAGATTCATTGTCAATTCTCAAGTTTGTGTTCTGAGTGTTTTGTTGCTTTAAGTTGCTTTAATAATTCATTGATTAATTGACTTAGTTATGCCAAGTTTACCCCTTTCCTGTCGTACAGTTAGATGTGATGATGCAAAATATTATAAGTAAGATGAAGAATAGTGTTCTGTTATTTCTTGGGGTCTTCAGATAGGGGAATAGATGGAAAATTTGGATGCAGCGTGAGGCATATTTAGACAATAACGGAGCACGGAAATAATAAGTTTCGGGTAGAAACAGGATTTACTCTTGCTTTTAATGAATGGATTTGATTTGATTCTCGAATATCTTGTCACTCGGAAGCTTTTTGTGCAAAGAGAAGCAAAATTCAAAACTGTTGACCTGACTATATGACATGATACTTGATAAAGCAACATACATGGCGGACAGTTCAGTGTTGAACTTGAACAGCATCGAAAGTCTACTCAGAAAACTGCTTTATCCCAACAATCAGGCTGTAAAGCTATATTATACATGTACTCGCATGTTTGGGTGGTGATCAATGTAAACATTGGCAAACATACTGTAACCAGTTACTTTACAAACAACTTACAGAGAAACTACTTATGCTGTCATTAACAAACTCTTTTGTCTCAAGTGATATAAAACCTACCTATAAGTAGAATAAAAAATATATATATAGTTCAGATGGCCTGATGTTGCCAATTACTATTTTTGCTTTCATTATTTTTTATTTTAGCTTTCATTTTGAGAAGGAAAGAAAAACAAGTCATCATAAAGTAGATTCTGAAAGTCAGACGATTCAATGAGAACGATGATCCTCTCGTAATTAACACAGCCAGTTTTTGGAACAAGTTTCTAATTAGTCTTCCCTTGATTCCCTGAAGAGAAGGTGTTTGTTGTCTGTGAGAGGCATCGTTGAGTTCCAAGCTCCTACTTTGAGAGGCTAGGAGTGTTATTTATGAGCCACATCTGTTGTCTATATAGATATGAGAATGCAGACAATCTTAGACAATGTAGCCAATTGAGTGTCGTCTCAGAGCTCAAGAATGTTGAAAATATTTAAAGAGAAACCCCTTTTACATACATGTATCACATTATATACAGACTTGTTTGCTTTCTGACGTGTACTGTACGCCGTGTACGGTATCCAAGCATTAATTTATACATTTGAATATACAGTAATTGAGGTTTGTTTGATGCTGGTGTAAGCGGAATTAGCTAGAAAATAAGAGTTTATATGAAATGATAAATCAAATAGCTTGAGAGAAATAAAGAGCAGAAATATGAAAGGGAACGGTAACATTAATAATGAAGTCAGTCGAGCCAACCATTATCTGTAGTCTACAGGAAAGTTTTGCCTCTCTTCGCTGAGTAATTAGTCAAAATTGACATCAAAGATGATGCCCATCCATGGCGATGTATTCATGGAACTGCTCTAAGTCAAATACTGCCCTCTATATCAGTTTCTGCATGAGGAGTTTTGCACAGTATTTTTGCTCTTCATTTTCTTGTTTTAATGAAACGTGATTTAAACTTGCGAAGATGTTCCTGAATTTAAGTAGATGGAGTTGCATCAGAAAATATTAATTATAGGAAAAATAAAACAACTAAAAACCAGGTTTTAGACCAAAGATGATCTTCAGCAATTTGTTTTGAGAAGCTGCTGAATTGCATAAGATTAAGAAATCACGGTACTTGTCATTGCTGCCAGTGCAGTAAACCCCTCTCTTCATATAGACAAATACATGTACCGTACTGTTACAATTGAAACTTGGTCAGTTTTCATACACCTTACTGACTCCCCCTAGATTGTAGAATCTGTGTAAACAAAATAAAATGTTCACTGCTAGGTAAACTTGACCATTAATAAGGAATGGAGCTTCAACTAGAGAATTAATTTGCTTTACAGTAGTTCTGTCCCAGACAACATTTCCACACACACATGTATACACACACCCACACAAACCCCCAAACAATGCAAGTAAATTAATTACCTTCATTAACTTGGGGAATCAGTCTTGAAAGGCTTTTCAGATTAAAACAGATAAGTCTGTTACATTAAGTTAGTAAGGCGCTACTACTGTATATATGCATTTTTGCAGTTACTTAAACTCTGCATAGTGTTTTGTTTTTGTATCGGGTAAGGGATTCAAAGGTTTTCATGATCGCTATTGGAAAAGTTTCATCTGTTATGGGCGTCATGAAGACGAAAGTGTAGTCAAGCAATTGCATATGGTATATTAAAAAGTCAAGTCTGGTGTAAGAGAGTTCCATGCGATTGTAGATTACTGAATACCCGATATCCTGAAGTCATTGACATTTAAATGTCTCCTCTAGAGAACATTTATCATTCCTTTCAAAACTCTCAGCAGCCATTCCAGTTTCCATGTTGTCTTTTGAACCCCTTTTTTCATTTTACTGTAATTAAAGATCTGTACATTTAACTCCAGATGGCAGACAGTTTTGTTGGTGTACTCTTTCTGATGCAATATCCTCTGTTAGCTAAATTTTAGTATTTGTTAGTCTCCGTAAAAATAAAATGCCAGATACGATAAGATGAAACGGTATATATGTGACCTCCATCTATGTGTTGTATTAAAGAGGAATTCCAAAAATAGACCTGTGGCTGAATGAAGTTTCACTATTTACAGAAACATGTAGGCTTCTGGTAATTTCTACTTTCAGAGATCTGGGTGTTTTAATGGATTTGATTCCAAGTTGTTCCCCCATGCTTCACTTTTAGTTCCTATACACCAAAGGCATACAGTACAGCTCTATATGATCAAACTGATCTGTCTTAAAAAAAAAATTCCGTTGCGGAAGGCAGTGCAGATGTAGACTATGGATTCTTTTGGATGAAGAAAGGTACCCGGAGGGTATACTTTATCCCCTCCTCTCTGTAACCCAGCAATGACTTTGATCTGAATGGGTCATTGGATGGTAACAATTGGCCTTCCTTGTTGATTCGTAAACGTTGCCAGAGCTAGAGAGTTTTGATTCAGTTGTGTTGAAAGATACAGAAAAAATATCCCAAATGGAATTTGGCTGCTTGGTAAAACTTGAAAGGGTATCAATTACTTCTGGTAGAGCAAAGGAAAATCAATAGGCCATCCATTGTTAATATTTATGTAACCTACAGGTTTCAAACCTAAACTATTTTCAGAAATAATGTCTTATTGCATCACAAACCAGTTTTGTATTATTTTCCTGTGCTGCTTAAGGGGGGAGAGGGGGGGAGGAGGGGTGTATTTGATAGAGCAGAAGTCCAACAGGAAGACTTGCTATTTCAGAGTATGCTTGATGTGAGTCATGTATAGTACAAGAAGCCTGTAAAAGAATCATTGATGGGTTTTCTCAACTTGTTTAGGACTGCATTGGATTTTCCCTTTCAGGGAAGATGTATGCAAGTTTTGTTTTAACCGTTAAAAGGTATGCTGTATTGGTCCAAAATATGCTAGATATTCAAATATGGTCACTTTGGTAAAAATTCTTAAACTGTTTTTATTATAACTTTGAAGGAAATTTTCCTCACTGGGACATTCAGTCATCTTGTATGTTCCTTAAAAATGTCTGAGAACAATTTGGAGAGTAAGGACCTTCAGGAAAGTACTTTATGAAAACTTCTAGCAATTATAGCGTGCTATAATTTGGGACCTGTTCAGACTACCTTTAAGGCCTTTACCCAAATGTTTTCACTCTACCTCTGTCCATGTACCAATTGATGTCCCTACTCCAAGAGGAGTCATTAGACACAAAATGAGAAAAATAATAAAATGTCATCCACAAAATACATGAAATTTTGTCTCAATCCTCAAAAAGCCAAGAAAACATACTTTCCAAGATTTAGACAGATGCTTTTATATCTTGTGAAAATATTTATCAGACATTTTGGAGGGGGGTGGGGGAAGGGGGGTGGTGGCTGTTATTGGTTGTCCTTTTGGTACTTTGAACACATGTTTGTGTTAGTTTTTTAATAGTGTACATTCATTAAAGTCATCTTGATATACTTTTGATGATTACCTCTAGAGTGTAAAATATTCATGCTCTCTGGCTTCAAGTGACAGAAAATCGATGCGTCCTTATTAAGAACCATGAGAAATATTCCTCAAAATGTACTTGTGAACTCATACTCGTGCAACGTGGAGTCTGGGAAAGGCGGAAATTATTAATTTATTAAAACATCCGATGTTCCGTATCAAAAGTTGGAATGAATTTTCTGTACATATATATAGAGCAGACCACAGGCTACAATGTAAACATTCAAACATGTGTGTGAAATGTTCATTTTCCAGGATAATTCACTACATTCCAATAAGTTACTGGTTGATCAGCTCTATTGACTGCTTCGGATTTGGTTTCAATTTACTCCATTGAGCTTAGTTCCTGGAGGTTGAATTTGATAAAAAAAAAAACAACTGTATTATGAATCATGTGACCAGAAGGCAAGGAAGAGGTGGCTTGTATTCCTTCTGATTGCCAAAGTGCGATGACATCTGAAGAAGTGATCGGGTAACCAATGATCAATAATGGCTTCATATCAACTCTCTCTATCCTTGTGTGTACTGAAACTGGTCTTTGAGGCATTTTTAAGAGGATAAATGCCGAGATTTGAATAATGCTGTCCTCCAATACAGGGAGAAAGGGTAGAGGGAATGGTATGGGATATAAAGTGTGTTGGTGGAGGGGTGGGGAGTGGGGGGGGGGGACGGAAGAGACAAATGTGGAAATAAATGTTCTACTTTAAAGAAGAGGTATTTGTCTTTTTGTGTGATAGCTTAGAAATTACATCTGTGTCTGCCTTGAAGCAAGATGTTATTGTGTTAATATTTTTAATTTTCTATAAAATATTTATTTTGTAAGATTTGTTTTCAGACAAAATGTATAAACACTTAATGTCGTTATAGAGTTTGACACTTGAAAATGTTACCAGTAACCCTACAGTATGTATGTACCCTTGCCATTATACAATACCTATGATCTTACAAACTGAATGTAGAAGTTTATACTTTTCCATGCTTTTAAAGGTCAGTCCTAACTAGGAATGTACACAACCAGTGCTTATTGTACATACATTACAGTCTGCTTGGGGTGTGGGAGGAGGAGGTGGGGGGAGGGGTGACGTAGGTGAGCAGTGTGGTCCTTGTTTAGGATGAGTTCAAGTCCATGTGCAGCAGTGGGACAAAAATAAAGAGAGACATAAGCAATCGAAGACAGTGGTATTTATTAGTCAGCAAGGGTTACTCGTTCCAACTTACTTCACTGCATGGATGGAGGTTAATTGACCAAATTGATAAGTAACCACCGACAGATTTGTACACATAATGGAATTCATGTAACTTGTTTCCCCAAGCCACCCCCTTCCCTCCCTCCCTCCCTCCTTCCCTCCCCTACCTCCAAGCTTACACCCAACAACCAACATTTTTTTTATTTAACTGTGCTTAAGGTTTTAGAATCTATGCTTCCTTAATTTTATCTATACCTTGAAAAAATTCTTCAAAGTAAATAAAAATAAATTATTTCCCTTAAAATGGTACTTTTGGCTTCTTTCTGTGATTTGTAAAATTCTTGATTAAAGCATTTAGTGTAATCTGGTGAATTACTTTTGAGGTGCGCAGGCCTTCCGTCCCTCAGGTTAAACAACCATCAAATCTCAGCAACTGTTAGCATTGTATTGAGAAACTCTGACAATGGATGGGATTCAGTGTACTGTGTTGGGAGGACCCATCATGAAATCCTTGTAGTGCATATCTTCATGTGTGATGCCATGCATCGTCTTTTCTCATTTCTTTAAGAAATGTAGCACCAACATGCAGAAGTAAACCAACCATGACAATTGAATTCCACTTTCTCTTTCTCTTTCTCTTTGCAAGCATCATACTCTGCCTACTCAACCAGTTAATCCCTTTTAAGGATGTGGCTAGTCAGTCACAAAAAGACTTCAAAGATTCTTTAGAGAAAAATTGTTCTGTTCCTGCACGGTTGAACGCTCCATCTCCTTTATGGAGAGAGAGAGAGAAAGAGAGAGGAAAGAGGAAAAAAGAGAAAGAAATGGAATAGAGAACATCTTATAGTGGAGATTGATAAAATGCAATGTACTATTCTCTCCCCCTGTTTATTCGTTAAACATGTATACCAACTTCCCACCCGTTGTAGTGGAAGTAGGTTTGCCAACACATGATCAAGTAGTGAAAAGTTGAGAGTGTACTCCAGGAACATTGTTTAAGAAAAACAAGTGGAATTTTGTTTAATTTCCATTGTTTAAATTGATTTTAAATTAATTGATAATGAACATATATGTATTTGCTAGAGGGTAATGTGAGTGAGAATCCATGATCAGTGGATGGAGGACTAAATACAGCTATTTGAGTTAATTCTCTGAGCAAAACAGAATGCAGTTGATGTGTCACTTCAAGTGGCAAATGTTTTTCCTTTCTTTGGGAACTGATGCCTCTTTCCCCACCCACCTACCAAGTATATGCAGAGAATGACATGTTGATCACCATTTCATAGTGCTTTCTGACTACAGTATACTGATGTTGATACCAGATTGGTACATCTGTGTAGTCATCCTCTTCTGTAAGTCTGAAAACTGTAGTCGACTGCAAAGCAAATTTTTGAAAGTTTTAGTATACCGTAATTGATAATTTCATCTTTTAGAACATGGGTGGGGTGTGTATATGGTAGAATATTTGGTATTGAGAGATGGTTGGGAAAGAGAGAAGGGAGGGGGACTGTTGCCCGTCCAAATTTGAGTGTGTACTGATAAGGAAAATTGGTCTTTGGGTTCAATTTGGAGTATTAGTGCTCAATTTGGAGTATTAGTGCTCAATTTGGAGTATTACCACCACCCCTGCCACTACTACCTCCCCTGCCACCACCACCACTCCTGCCACTACAACCACCCCTGCCACCACCACTGGTGCCACTACTACCATCCATGCCACTACGACCATCCCTGCCACCACCAACACCCCTGCCACTTCTATCTCCCCTGCCACTATCACCTCTCCTGCCACCACCAACACCCCTGCCACTACTACCACCCCTGCCACTACCACCCCTGCCGCCACCAACACCCCTGCCACTACCACCACCCCTGCCACTACCACCACCAGTCATCAAAACATGAAGGGGAAATTATTTTGAGCATTTGTAATGGTTTCAAACAGAAAGTAGTCTTGACAGCACCTATTGCACAGGCAGTGACAGAACTCCACAGAAGTGTTTAATAATTTACTGAGAAGCTAACAGAGTTTGGTGAGAGGGGATACTCTAATAAATACCTGTGGCTTTTAGGAGCAGGTTAAGCATGTGGACAATGAACCCATTAGAGTGGAAACATGTCTGACTTGTGGCTTTTACTGATAAAGTCGACTTCTTAACCACAGAATGCAAAACATACCATTGCAGTTCAGTGTGATTTTGTTTAGTTTGGTTATATCCTTTTGGCAGCAGTAGGTATAGGCCTATACCATGGTGTCCAGACAGAAAGTAACAGCTTCCAGCATGAAATGAAGTTGCCTTTAGCTATATCTAGACATATGACACATATATATATGCCTAAGGACAGAATTAAGTGTATGTATGGCTAGTTAAGGTATACTTAGTAGCTGTGTGAGTGGCAAATTCCAAGAAAGTGTTAAGAGGGTAGAGGGTAGGTTTATGTGGAGCTTTCTTCACCACATTGTAAGTGAGATTAGAAGTGAGATATTGTAGTGACCTCAGAGAGGACACTGATGGGATCTGGTGAGCCAAGGAGGTCCTTGTAGAACCTCCTTAGTAGAGCTAATCCAGACTGTCAGTGGTGACATCCCTATGTTCCGACGTCTTTTTTTTGGTCCGAAATCATGTTGTGCAAAATTATTTGGTCCAAAAGAAATTTGTCCGAAAAATTTTTGGTCATACAAAATTTTTGTCCAAAAAAAATCTGGTCAGAAAAAATTGGGTCCGTAAAAATTTGGGTAAAAAAAAATTAGTCCAAAAATTATTTCGTATTGTCGGAACATGGAGACGTCGGAACATAGAGACGTCGGAACATAGAGATGTAACCCTGTCAGTAGGCTACATCTTCTAAATGTGCTGGAAAGTGAAATAATGGTCACTCATGCATGTTGAAGCTCTGGCAAACATTGTTCTGCGACTGTCAAATGATTTTACTTTCACTAAGACATGTGTAACTAAGCACTCCCCATCATTGTACCTAGAATACTTGAGCAAAGTCTAAATATGACATTTCAATGAGTCACTTCCAGGGCTTATCTCTTGGAAGTATGTAATCTTGTTCTTGAATTAGATGTGTACAGGAACATGTCATACAATGCAGTTCTTTTGTGCATATAATATCAGGTCAGATTGTAGACATTCACAGTAATATTATCAAATTTTTCACCCACACTGCATCTCCATATATATAGCAGTATCAGCTCTTTAGCACAGACATAATTGCCTTTACAAAATGTTACAGGCAGTTTAAAAAAAAGGTCTAAAAACATCGCTTTGAGTTGAGTTATCCCTAAAGTTGTTCTTTGGACCATACTAATTTTGCTTTTCTTCATGCTGGCAACTAGGTTTTTGTCATTGAAATTGTTATCTCTTATTCCACACCTCGTATTTATGACAGGCAGTGTTTGTTTGCTACAGTAGCTTCGGTTGCCATGCCACCATTGATTTTTAATATGCACTTTGAGTATTTCAAGTCATTTTTATGATCCAGTCTTCATACATTTGGTTAATGCAATTTTTCATCCAGTTACGTGCGACTTGTGTGGCCTCATTTTTGGAGGTATTTTTTTTTCATTTGCTGGTATGCTTTTTCTAGAGGGGGGGGGGGGAACCTGTAAAATGGTTCTTGTTTGATAGTGCCTTGAGAAGATTGCATGAATACATAGGGGTTGTGAGTGAAACTGACATGCATACTAGAAGCAAGAATTCTCCATACAATTTAAAAGTATTTGTTGCATTTTTAAGTTACCATATATACTGTAACATTTACACTTCCTTGTTATGTTTTTAAGTCAAAACAATATTGAACAATAAGTCCCTAACCATCTGAAAAAGAAAACCCCAAAAGAAACTAATAGGCTCAAATCAAAGTTCTAAAAAGTTGATTATATACCTTTAGCTGTTACTTTAATGTACCTTCAATATATGTGCAAATTAGTGCAGCTTGGTGGTGCATTCAGAACAGAACGACTTGTCAACAATGGACTTTAATTTATGAGATTAGAGAGAAATTTTTCGATATTGCATCAGGATCCTTCCTACTTTTAATTGCTTGCTCAGACAAAACAAAATTCAAGGAATTATTGCGAGGTATGGAATATCTGCTAGCAAGCTTCTTATGACGTTTAGTAATAAACTGTAGCAGCCGAGTATAATTCATCAGCCAATATAGAAATTAATCTTTACAGGCTGGCTGACTTTTTATTTAGACTTGAAAGTTGGTAAAATATTATTATGTTACTACATCAGTATACTTCCTGATGGTAATTTACTAATATGAAGACCTGCATTTGTACATGTGTACATTGAACCTGTAGAAGATGCAGCTGGTCATTGTACAGTAGCTGAATTTCCTGTACAGTAGCTGTAGTTTCTGTGCAGTAGCTGTATTTCCTGTACAGTTGCTGTATTTCCTGTACAGAAAGCCATATTTTCTGTGCAGTTGCTGCATTTCCTGTGCACTAGCTGCATTTCCTGGCACTAGCTGTATTTCCTGTGCACTAACTGTATTTTCTGTGCAGTAGCTGTATTTCCTGTGCAGTAGCTATGTTTCTTGTGCAGTAGCTGTATTTCCTGTGCAGTATGCTGTATTTCCTGTACAGAAAGCCATATTTTCTGTGCAGTTGCTGCATTTCCTGTGCACTAACTGTATTTTCTGTGCAGTAGCTGTATTTCCTGTGCAGTAGCTATGTTTCTTGTGCAGTAGCTGTATTTCCTGTGCAGTATGTGGTACTTTGATTTTGATTTTGGAAAAAGTCTTGATGATATTTTGGTACTTTATTCCTGCAATATGATTTAGCCCATTAATTTTGACTATGAAGTCAATTTCCATTTAAATACAGTAATAGTGAAGTAAAAATGGATATTTCTTATTAAGTTTTCCAATTTGCTTTTATTCTGTGTGATAAATACAGATCAGATCTATCTAGCAAAGTAGCAAAGTGTGTGGATAATGAATGACTCTGCATCCTTTGGTAAATTCTCTACATCTCTATGGAAGTCTAAAATTGTTTGCGTATACACGTACACTCCGAACAACAAAACAAAAATATAAGAAAGGAAATTAAAATCTAAAAAAAAGTAACTTAATTAAGTTCCTTTGAGTGTAGTCGGTGGCAAGAGCAATTTATGACCTTCAAGTGCAACCAACTGCTTTAAGCGAGAGCCAAGTCTTGATCTAGGGTTTTATTATAAAAAAATTGTCAGAATGGCATATATACAATCTGTAATTTTGCATCTATTCAATATTTCAATAGTGTTAAGCAATTTCTTAAATTTCTCATATTGCACATCTGGAAATATCAATATCCCAGTTATATATATGTCATCACTACATGCAGAAAGTTAATTTTTTGATGGAGGGAGAACCTTTATGTAACTGCTATTTAGTGCAGCTATTGCATGGCAATCGTTATCTATACCAGCAGCAAACGGTTGCCAAGGTTTTCTATTTTTGAAATTACGTGTTAGAAGTATATAAACTTGACAGTGTATAATCATAGACTACCGTTGCCATTTAAGGTTCATCAGGCGGTATATTATGTATTGCCTTATTTTCATCCATGACAATTCCGTGAATGTGGATATAATTCTGCTGGTTGATCTTACTCAAGATTCATTCTTGCCTTACAGATACTGGTATGATCCACTTTAATACCATGAGAGATATACCATAGTCTTTTAGTAACACTTTATAAGTTATGCTTTTAGTCATTTTGTGTGAATCTCCAGCTGATCAGTTGTGCATGTTTATTGGTGCGAGTGCTACTTGTGGTGTAGCGTAAGGGCCTTTCTGTAGAGTTTTCCAGATCTCTTTAAAGGTATGCTGTATTGGCCCCAAATAAGCTAGAAATTCAAATATGGTCACCATTGGTAAAAATTCTCAAACTGTTTTTATTACAACCTTCGAGGAAATATTCCTCACTGGGACATTTCAGTCATCTTACAAGTTTGTTCCTTAAAAATGTCTGAGAACAATTTTGAGAGTAAAGACCTCCAGGAAAGTACTTTTTGAAAACTTCTAGCAATGATAGCATGCTTTAATTTGGGGGCCTATACAGACTACCTTTAAATGTATTTTTGTTCTGTAATGTCTTGATTTTTCAGAGAGGATATAAACAAATGGGTATATGGGGATGCAGCGAAAGAGACACTCGGACAATAACGGAGCATGAAAATAATAAGTTTAGAGTGGAAACTCAGGATTTATTCTCTCACAAATCAAAGGAAGAAGCTGTAACTTCTCTGAGGCTTAAGGCCTAAGATCTAGAACACAACAACCTGAGCTCAATGAAATGGCCAAACTTAATCTTATTGCGATTTGCCATATATGCTTGTTAAGGGCAAACTTTACTCATTATGGTTTCAAGAAGAACTCCAAGTTGGCTATGGGGAAGCAACTCACAGACTTGGAATATCACACGTCACATATTTAACTGGGAAAGGCGAGTTGCTCTGTCAAGTCACTTGTTGGTCATTTGACCATAAATTTGGTCAAAGTGTAAAATATAAAACTACCTTTAAGTACCTTTGGCCAGTGAATTTGGTTTACAATTTCACATACCAACGTGGCTGTCCATGAACATTGATCCAGAGTGAAAACTAGTACGCTAATTACGTGTGATCTCAAGTTAATACAAAATAATTATCTTTGTGGATGACTTAATTGAGCTGTAAACTAACCAACCTATCCATGACATTTACTAAAACTAAACCAACCACCTTGTCCATGAGTACATTGTTTAAGTCAACCATCCACCCATCCATGATTATAGTGCTAAAGTTCGAACCAACCATCCTAACCATGAACCAGTTTAGAATAAGAAAACAAAAATCCAACCTGTCCATGAATTTTTCTAAGACTAAACCCAACCATATTGTCCATGAGTACGTGCCTTAAATCAACCAACCACCCAGTTGATAAGTATAGGGCTAAAGTTAGAACCAACCATCCTAACCATGAACCAAATTTGGTTCATGGTTTAAACAAAGTTCAAACTTCAATCTGTCCATGAATTATTCAAAGACTAAACCCAACCATCTTGTCCATGAGTACATGTCTAGGAGGGTTGGAAAAGATGCAAGGGGAGGGGGAATGCTAGACTGCTACTTTAAGGAAAGTTACAGAATTACACTTTTAACCTGCCTTAGCATTCTGGTTCTACCCCACCAAAATAATTATTGGCATACATGGGTAGCTATTGGGAGATTTTGTGGGGGGGGGAGGGGGAGGGATGGGGAAGGAGGGTAGGGAAAGAGTCATCAGATGTTATTGAAGACAAAGATATAATTTAGATCGATATGTGATACCATGTTAGTCCCCTAACTACATCAGTTTGTGTGGGACACATATGTACACCAATGCAGATCAACAAATGCTTTCTCTCCAAAGACGATTCTTGATCTTCAAGAAAAAAAAAAATTATATGGGCTGATATTCATAACAAAACTCCACAAAAGAGGTGACAATATCTGACATAATCTGTTATTTTAACAATTTTCAACAAAAAAAGAAAGAAAACATATAGCACTGTCTGCCTCCATTCTCATATAGTTTCCAAAAGCCTGCCCTTGAAATTGAATCCTCTCAATTGTTAGGACACAATCAAAAAGCGAATGCGTTCTGGCTGGCGCCGATTCTTACCCGGTCTTATTTCCCTTCAGGATTTTGGAGGTGTGGATTCCATGTCTGATAGCAGCCATTATGACTAGAAATGGGGACATTGGCAGTCAATGGATTTATCATCCTAAAGAAAAGAAAGAGAAGAAAATAGAGGTAGAAAAGAATAAAGAAGAAATGTGAGAAACTAAACAAATAAATGGATAGATTTTTATGTAACTGGCAAGAACCTGATGAATCGGAACAAACCGGACGACCACTATGGAAATGTTATGAGTCATAGAGACTCAAAAAGCATAAAATACATGTGACTTGACGGCGTTCATGCCAAAAGTGGGTTTCTTTTTTTATTGTTAAAAGTTGCTACATCGTATGATTTGTGGTGGTTGGTCCAGGCATGGTTTGGCAGCAGAGCTGTGTTGGTTGTGCTGGTAGTGTCAAGTCTGTATTTGTAGACACAGACATGTTTTTGTTTTCATTCGATGCTGCTATGCCATCTGGTTTTTAACCCCGTATTAAGGTTCATCGTTATTTGGATGCCATGGGGGAATAGGTACAGAGTTTCCATGCATGTGACAAAAGAGTTTTGGATTTCTTTCCTTAAGAAATACAATCCTCAAGTCACTTAATGCCAAATAGATTCACATTGCTTTATCACTGACCGTAAGAACTATCATATGGGATTTGGGATATGAAGCACCCTTTTCTCTGCTCAAATATTATATGAGACAATGTTTAGAGCCTTCTAAAGCACTCCACAATATTTGAACACAAAATATTCCCTGAAGGTACATCTCCAGTAGAACTAGGCTAATTAGTTTTGAAATTATTTTCAAGTCAATAGGCGTTAGATCCAACTGTGTCTCAACATTTATTGAAGATTTTCTGCCTCCGATCTGATATGATATTTGTTTTAGTAAATTTCCTTTTGCATTAATTAATATTTTCACCCCAGAAAAGTCTGGATATTACAACAAAAAACTCTCAATTGATCTCAATCTGCCCTTTAGATCTTTGAATATGAATGTACAATAACATACACTAGTGAACAATAATGACTGAGGAACTAATTCAGTGTATGTGGGCAGCTGTTGAAACGATTAATTCCCTCCCTCTTACCTGTCTCCAATCCACTAAACGCACTTTCCGATCTAACCTAACAACACTTCTGAATGGTAAATCTGGAAAATTTGGTCAAAGTTTGGAATATAGTGCATAGTGCCCCCCCCCCCCAAAAAAAATTAAATGATCAATTTAGTAGGTTTTGTAGATGGGAGATCGCATATAAGTAGATTGGAGAGTGGCAAGTGTCGTTACTCACGAGCGTCACAATAATTATACCGTAGCTTGTTCATGGATCTTTAGTAATTGGCTTCAATTGTATATATACATAGGCGTACGGGACCATTTCGGTTTGGGGGGGGCAGAAACTTTTGTGCCCGAAATTTCCCGTGACACTATCTAAGCGGAGCGCCACCATCGGTTGGCGCGTGGCGTACAAGAATTTTTTGGCAAAATATGCCTCTCAGAGGCCTTGCAAGTTGCATTTAAACATTCTTTATTTTATAATCTCATGTTTAGAAATTTACACTTCCCCAAAATTTTGGTAAATTAGAAGAAGAAAAATAGTAACATCACTTTGACGGGGAAAACTAGGACAGTATATTTTTTAACTCCTATTTAGTTACGGTATTTATTATTTTAACACAGTACTCAGCTACCCCTAAACGACACGTAGGCGGAAAAATGTCGCATCATCCATGAAAAAGAAAATGTTTCTTATATAGGGGCCTACACTCATGTTTGGGATGTCCAGGTATACAGTTGACTAGTTAGAAAAAAAAATTTACTGCGGTTTTTTCACTTCAGAGACTGCTGATCTCCATGCATGCTTGTCACCACGATTGTGAGCGGCGTTCCCTGTTAATAATTTTGGGCGATAGTGCAAAAAGCGTGGTAGCCCAGATGAGCTGCGCTTACGGTGGTGTTACACGGAAATATTCGGGCATCATGATGCTAAATAAAGAAAATCATTAGGCCTATATTAATATTAATGTTACAAAACAACTAACACAGAACGCTCTCCACGGAATTTTCGGGCAAAAATATGAAAAAGATTCGGGCAAGCTACTACATATTTATATATATATTTTTTTCTCCTCTTAGGCTGCCCGAATTATTCATGACTTTTGCCCGAATTTCTTGTCCTCTGGAAATTTGGGGGGGCAGTGTGCCCCCCTGCCCCCCCGCCTCGTACGCCTATGTACATGTAAGTGATGTTACTTGGACAGTACATTTATTTCTTTGTCTTATTTCATGTGGGACAGGTGTGTGTAAGTAATAAAACATGTATGCCACAGAGATGTAGGGCTAATATTCTCTGGCTCTACTGATACGTCTTTATATGCAGTAATTATCTCTAAATACAACTACATTCTCAAAGTGCTCATATCTTGGTCCCTCCACCCTCCCCCTCCCCCTCCCCCTCCCCCACAGTTTGAATGTATTCAGAGTTCCAATACCCCGCTCCTCTCTCATCCTTGCATCTGCCCCTTTCTCACTCTTCCGTCTCCTACCCAAGAATAGCACTATTAAAGTGTAGCTCACATGTAGAAAAGTTCATTGCCTGCAGTGGCATAAATGTCACTACCACAATCTTTGGAAACTGTTGTATCATTATGATGTATTCATCCAAAGCAGATGAATAAATGAACAGCAATTAACCATTATGTACTGTATCGTTACGACAAGTATTGTTATTACAGACCCGTTAACGGAAACTTTGTTATAATTCACAGTGGGACCACTTGTTTGTCAATGGGCATAGCTGCAATCATATTTTATACTAAACCGCCACCCATCCTCCTTCATTGAGGGTTTCTCTGTTGACGTAGATGCCGGCGCTTGAGCAAACAAATTGTCTTAACTTCCTCATCCAGGGCTGCCTTCTCCATCCAATTAGTCTGCCTGGAATAACAAGTGATTCTCACCACTGATATATGTCGCAACCAGGCAATAGATGCATAAGTAGTCTCGTAAATTGGATTCTCGAAGATGTGTCATATATGTGTGTTTTTATGCTTGTTTGTGGTGTAGTTTTCCAAGTTGGAAGGGGTATATATTTTTGAAGCGAGCAGTTACGAACAGAACAAATATCATAACTTTGTAAAAAAAACAGCGGATGCAAATGGTGGTACACCAAATGACATAAATCTTTAGTGATGTGTCATGAAAGCAAATCTTGTGTATTTCTGGTTTGTGTGCAGCCGTCAATTATATAGTCTACCATATCAGACCTGTGCATTAGATAGAAGTAAAAGGGAAGCTAATATTGAAGGTATTTTCTTGTTTAATTCCGACTTAAAATTTACCATAAGTGTCAGGCTTATGGTACAGTGTTGTTCAGCCATCGTAATATAAATATCTAAATATAATATATACATGTATACAATTTCCGTGTTGAGTTTAGCAGCATAAATGATAAAGATTCCTTGCAACATGTATAGTTTATGTTCTTTGAATAAATATGCAGTACTCCCCCACCCACCCATGTGATTGGAATTCATGTGGACCATGAGCAGGGACCATTACCTGATCTTATCCAATAACAGATCTATAGTGACTTAAGCTGAGATTGATCACTGAACCTTTAGGCTAATGAGCGCCCACTATTTAGACCCCTGCCATATTCAATGCGCACCATACCTGTCCTGATTGCCTACTCATTAGAGAAACTGAGACAACCCGTTTCCATGTTATCTTAAGGAGTAGCTTGCTTCCTTTTTGGAGGGAAAATAAGAATACCGAGTCTGAATCAAGTATAAACTACCAAAGTGTTTTGCTTTCAAACTTGTGTTATCCACTGTGTGAGTTTGTGTTTGAATGTTTGCCTTTGTTGACAAGGGTAAAGACCAGACAATATCAGAGAGCGATGAGTCAGATGGTCTTAGATCTGAACGATTACAAAGGAATCATAACGAACTTATAATTACTGAGACAGACTCATGAAAGACAAGCATCATGTAATGACGGAGGTTTAGAGTTCTTATATTCTTATATTTGATATGTGGGTATGTTAAAAGCAAACGACAAGACTGATGTATAAATATGAATTAAAATTACCTGATAGAAACGACTTGGCAAATTAGCACTTGACAATTTGCCAAGGAAATGTATCAAACAGTGCTGTGCGTGTATGGAATATGGCAGCAGAAGTTGCGAAAGTAAGCGCGAGTTACTTTGTTCTTCTCTGACATGTCTCCAAGTAAAACTATAAAATGCACTTTCCCACCTCTGTAACCTATACAAATATTAAAATAAAATAAAACTTAGCAAACTGCTTATCCACTAGAGAGCCTGTGTAGGAGAATGTGTAAAAGTAAGTTGGCCTGACATTTCGATCCTAGCAGGATCTTCTTCAAAAGCTAAATGACAAGTAACAGTACTTAACAAAAGGGACAAAACATGCACAGAATACAGACAGGTTAATGAGCATGGTGAACACAAAGAGATGGATACAAATATATGAGATGGATAACATATATGAAAAAGTTCTGGGGGACGTACTGCCTAATTGCTCTGCCCTCCCAGTAAATTTTTATAGATCTGGGTGATTGGATGCATGGCTATAGCCCTAGCTGAATATAGGTTGGGGTTAATGGGTTTTCCATCGGGGGAACAATCTACCTATAATTTGGAAAAAGCATTAACTATACAGTTTACAGTCGCTATGGTAACCTTCCAAAGTATTGTGAAGAAGACAGAATATTCTTTCATGCAGGTACTGGTACTTGAGAATTCTTTCTTGGAATTAGGGGCATATTGCTAACCAATATCATTTGTCTTTCAATGTTGAATGTTTAGACTATGTTATGACCGTATGTTGTCGGTCCTTTTATCCTTTGTGTAGAAAGTTCTCAGCTAAAGTAGGTCAGTGCACTGGTAGAATGAAGACGGGTAAGTATCGTCGTTCGTAAATTTACAAACCAGTACGGTAAGTTTCGGGGACTTTGTCCTTTGGTGTAGAAAGTTGTAAGCTTTAATGTACTATACTGTATGTACCAGTTGTCAATGTGACATGACCATGGGTAGGCCTTTATAGTGGACTCTCTCTCTTTTAAAAACATACATGTAGTACATGAAAAATTTAATCTTTCAAAAGATACCACTCAACATGAAACAGCTCAGAATAAATTTGCATAATTTCATGACAAACTTACAGACCTGTACGTCAGAAATATTCAAAGTTTGCAAGGTTTGTCACAACACTATATATTAACATATGCCAGTTCTGTATGCGAAAGAGAACGGTTTCAAGATGAACTCATGCTTGCCATGCATTCTGACAATTGTTTTAGCGATTTAGGACATGTTTTCATTAGACATGTTTTCATTTTGGTATGAAGTGATAGCAGCTAGGAATTATTTATTTCCTACAACCGTTAAACCTTGTACATTCCAAAAATAAATCCAGAGAAAAGCATATTTGGACACGTACCTATAGCAGGTATTTTAGTGATTGGAATGAGAGCCTGTGACTTACAACAGTTACGCTCTGAAGTCTTACTTGCGTATTTATATAACGAGTGGAAGCGAATTGAATAGCAATTTGTCAAAAGTTTAGTTGCAGTCCGGCAGGCGTGTGCATTCTTCCTTTCCGACAGTCTCTTTGTGATGACTATGTGATTGATTAGGCCATCAGCACACTTCATGCTCTCATTAAAGTAAGATGCCCTTGCTATTTTGGACTAAACTCACGTCAGGCACACGCGGCATTTGCAGAGACAAGACAGGTCATGTCAGAGCATCCTGGCCGAGTCATAAAATTAGGTTTGTTTATGCCGCAGGTATATTTTAGTCTGAAATGTGTCTCCATGTACTGTAAATTGTAGATTTACAGCTAGTGCCTTTCAGGTAAATATGTCTTGGTATAATAGATGCTAAATGTGAATATTTTCGAGAGCATATTGGGATATATATACCTAAAACCTTTTGCTGTTGCTGATGAGTGGATCAAAATGGAGTGCTGGGAGTTTAAGTTGCCTTTGAACACTCAGTTGCATCAGATAAGTACCTCTCTTGTACAACACTGTATATTTTTTTGTGGATTGAAATGAGTTCCACTAATATGATTGATGGAAAGATTCCCTCCCTGGTAAATGTCAAATTTTGCATGATATAATAAGATGTGAGGATCCCGGCTTTATTCTTCCACCACCATATAATAACCAGTGATTAGTCATACCCTATATCTCTTTCTTTCGACCGTTATTTTTCAATCATGGCAGTTAAAGTTGTTTACTTGCTTGTGAAGTTATCAGGTTGCTAGGTGATGAACTCATTTCAGGTCGTTAGATATTGAAATTACATTCAGAGAGAGACGCCTACATCGCAGCTGGTAGCTTATAGTCCTCGTTTGATATGGATGAGTGGAAAACAGTACTACTGTTATGAGCTCAGTGACATCACAGTAAAATTAGTTCAGCTCCAGTTGAGGTGCTATTAAACAAAATATATTCTTGCATTCCTATTTCACATCTATAAGGCAATTTAATCCGCGTGCATGATCAAATTGCAATATATTTCCTTTCTGTTGGCATTAGTACTAATGACTACTACTGTAATGACTATTAACGTGAATTTGTCTATAGGAAGATCTACTCTCTACCATGATGTGATCCAAGTGACTTCTTTATTTGGAGGGGGGGGGAGGGATTTTATATCCATATATACCCCCCTTAAGAAGGGGATTGTGTCTGGGGAAGTCGTGAGAGGATTGTGACGGGCTGAGGGATGGCTGTAAATGGTAGAAACGGAGAATAGAAGCCTCGGAGGCAGTAGGAACTATAGTAAGCAGAGAAGTTGTAAACCTTAACTTTATCAGTCCTTGTGTTCGTGAATGTATGGTGTGTCAATCATCAATGGAAAGTATAGTATTGAGTTGTTGAGTGAGTTCATCTAATATATATCAGTAGTCACTATCATGCTTTTGTTTAATATTCCATGAAATAATTGATTTTGCTAAACGATTGACTGTGGATGCTGCGCGTCTGACAGAGTCATTGTTATGAGGTAGAAAGAGGTGTTACCTAATTAATCATAATGAACCAGTTATAATTAATCATATGGGTAAGTGTGAAGAACACCCTAGCTTGTTGGATCATCATTATCCCATTGAGGTCTGCATCATGTGGAACGCATTACTGATAACTTATAAAAGTATAATAGCACAGGTGAAAGCATACTGCTTTTAATGTGATTGCTTGGGGCTTTGAAACAGCTCCCCCCCCCCTTCCCTCCCTCCCTGAAAACATGATCTCATCATTAAATGGATTTTTTTCATGTATAAAATCCCCTAGCCCCTACCGTGCACCCATTCCCTCTCAGCACTGTGGTAGTTTTGTTTTTTTGTGTTTGTTTTTTTCTTCTTTTTTAAATACCCAAACTAAAGCATTACAATTGTTTCTTGTTCAATGCAATGAAATGGTTCGTTTTGCCAAGACTTAATTTATTTGTCAGCGTTCAAATATCCTAGATATATTCCCATGAAGGAAACAAAGCAATAATTTTTGCTGCCAAGGGAAGTACTTTGTAAAGGCAGGAAAATTATAAGCATGTTGTTCCTCCTTTGCATTATTCTTCCTCAGTTGGAGGAACTCAGCTGGTACCTTCCCTTCTATCCCATCCAGAATTCTAACTACGATAACCGGAACAAACGTACACAGGATCTGAAGAATTAGATCAAGTATTTCTTGCCAATAGGTACTGCCCGATTGTTCATGATCCTCCTCGTCGGTTATCCTTCACTGAGTAGAATCGGTCGTCATCGGCGATATATGTTTGTTTGGATGTTGGTTTGCAACATGTTTGACTTGTTTGGAACGTGTGATAGAATTCTATATGTACAACAGGAAATTACCAATTTAATCAGGTCTTTAATTGGGCACTATTGGATTGGAGTACATTGCAATAGGCATTGTTTAAAGTCAGATAATGCTAAGTATTGTGTTTCCTCATGGGCTTTCTCTCGCTTGTTCAAAGTAACTTGTATGGGCTCTGAATTGCTTGTTAAGTGTCATTTTAGATAAGGAGTAAATAAAAGATTGTCATAGATTTGATATCTACAGAGGACAAGTAGTAGACTTCAAACTTTGTGTTGGATTAGCAACACCATTGTCTTTATTTTACTGCATGGAGGATTTACATAATTCCATACAACAATATCATATTCAAGTTTGTTCCTGTAACTGGAAAATATTGAATAATATCTTCTCTGTTTTGTCTTCGTCTTCTTATTATTCCAGAAAGGAATGTTTGAAATACGAAAGAGAAGAGAATTTTCAGTTTAGGGGTGAGTACCTTTCATCGTACGATGTCCGTATCAAGCTTGGTTCAATTTAGTTGAATGGATCAAGCCTGCTAAGCTAGTATTGTTTACATATATTTCTTCTCGTTGCAAAGCTGAATTTGTGTAGTTTATATTGGGAACATGCAGCTCCCCTCTTCCTTACAGGGCAAATTTATAATTTGTTTGTCCTATTTTCCGAGATGACCAAATTTCTGTTCTGTCCGACAGCTAGTTGTGTACATCATTGCAAGGAAAATACCCCCAAATAGCTGAAATGATGAGTTGGAATCACCAATATTCACAAAACCTACAGTACCTATCTCCCCATACAGTACCGTATGCACAAATAGGGTATTGTTAGTCTGCTACATTTTTTCGGACAACCAAATGTAATGGACAAACAAAAGGTATGGCCTGTTTGTCCCAGGGACAACCAGAAAAATCCTTAGAAATTTGCCCTGTCTTAGAAAAGAGTTGAGGGCCTGATAAGCAAAGCTAATTTTCAGTAGGCCAATATTCCCTAGTAGGGTGAGGGGGGGGGGGAGGGGTGGCAGGAGTGAGAGCAAAGGTTCCTGGTGCTGAAAGTACTGTACCATGCCCATGTGAAAATCAGTACTGTGGAAAATATTTGGGGGAGCCATGTCTTTTGGTGTGGACTTCCTTTCTATACAAGTATTAAAGTCCTAGCAATAAGGCTTTAGTTTCTTCTCAGAAATTGTATTGGACAAGGAACGACCAGCTGTGTTCAATAAGATGGTCATTGTGATGTCACTAGGGAACGAGTGTGTCAAACAGTGCAACTCCATGTCTATGGCCAGTGTGTTGAGAGAGACACTGCATAGGTGACCTCAGTTAAAGGAGTCTTGTCTATTGACCAAAAAATGCTAGAAAAACAAATGGTTACCTACTGTATAAATGCTTTATTTACTTCAAACCACCATGCTATAACACAGTTAGTCATATATGGTCTACTCTGAGCTCATTTAATATTTATTTGAACCCCCTCCCCCTAACCCCCCCTCCAAAAAAAGTAGGAAAATATAATTTCAACGATTGGATCAAAACTTAGCACATGCAAGAATGTATTTATAACGTGGTATAACAGTACAAATTTTTGTCTTCCTTACAAGGTGACATGGTATATGCCCTCACCACATACTGTTATTTGTGTGAACTTATGTCAGTTATCATTAATTGACTGGATCCAGCAAATCTGCTGCAATAATGGGTTAGCACCCAAGCAAGAGTAGAATGCTTTGTAGTTCGTAAAGGGTACATCAAAGTTGCCAGATTATTTGAGTACTCTGGCGCCCTTTACTGTATACCCAAAACTATCACTAAATCACATGAAATTAAAGATCCTTGGACATAATTTCCTTTTTCTACATTCACAAGCCGACATTCTGCTTCAACAAGACAACGATTTGCTAGGAAACATTGATTTTAAAATTCAACATATCAAATGAAAATATTTGCTTTGGCAATACGCTGTTTGCTTTGAACTTCACGCTCTCATTGTACAATGGCCTCCAGAAGGACAACATCTGGTTTGGATAGGATCTGAAGGTTACTTTGTGGAAGTCAAGGCAGAATGAGCGATCTCTCTTTGTTTTGATTTCTATTAATTTGTATTTAAAGGTTATTAAGGTACAAATTTTCTTAAATCATAGCTGTCAGCATTCATAGCTCTTAAAGAAAACTTCAAGCAACCCCCTTTTAATTGAATTGCTCGATTTGCTGTCCATGTCGACCGAGTACCACATTTTGTAGATTTCTGACAATTAAAGGAGCAATAATCTCAAAGGTTATCAATATAATAATCCTCTCTGTAAGAGTTGCCTGTGAGTTGAGATGGACAAAACTGTCATGACAACACAGTTGAAGTTAATTAAAATTTAATTAATATATTATCTTCCCCTGGTATATTCAGTGTAGAAGGCTTTGAGCAAATTTTATATAATTGATATATTGGAACCAATATAGTTTTTGGATATTTTGATGGAACCTTGTCTTCATTTCTTATCTTTGATAGACAAAGTTATTGCAAATATTGTTGCTACTGTAATATTCGGCTCTCATTACTCTCACAGTCATTAATCTGGACGTCTCAATTTCTTTATTGTTTCTCCACTCGTTCCTACTTTCTGCAGAGTAATTTTGAATTTGAATTTGAATTTATTGTCCACAATCAGAAATTCGGCATAGACAGGTCGTAAACGAAAAAAGAAAAGCAATAGTATAAGTATCAATAGACTGCGATACACATACAGTAAATAGAAAGATATATACAGCAAGTCTTACAAATAAGAAACTTTTCTTCTCACTTGTGAATTAAATATATGGATAGAATTAGGCACAAATGAGTATCTGTAGCGGGACCTAAGTGTACGTGGTGGGCATTAACGCAGTCCAGAGCGGTTGGAATTGTAGTGCTCACACAAAGGGTGTGTTGGGTCTTGCGTGATTTGTTTTCAATTTATTGCAGACCCTCTCATGGTACAAGTACTCTAACGAAGGTAAGTGAGCACCGATTACCCGCTGAGCAACTTTCCTAGATTGCTCAAGCATCTTCACATCAATTCTTGTAATTATGATAAGTGTGTAACCAGGTGAATGAAGAGGGTTTTAATTCTCTTTTCAGATTTGTTCAAGGCTATCACCTGTTGATAACATTTTATTGTAACAGCTTTTCATTAATTTGGGGACACTGTTTGTTTATATTTCTGGGAATAACTGTTCCATCTATACATAACATGAATTTGTGATCGATACACTAGCTGGTAGCCTGCTAGATTGAGAAACTTGGTTATTAATCATCTCATTATGTTATCAGTATTTTCATAAAGATGCTGGTTTTTTAAAATCATCATGTGAATATGATTGTTTGGCTAGATCAATCATTCTATCATCACTGATGAATTATATATGGTGTGTCCTGTACATAGTGTTAATAGCTTTGTTTGGGCAAAAACCCATTACAAAGGGTTAGCTTTGGAGTCAATACTGTGGCAAACATGCTGTTAGTTTTGATGAAGTTGAAGATAAGTAGTCCAGCCATGTTTGGTCAGATAAAAGTGATTAATGACAGTTTTTTGTTTTGCTTATTTCAAGAGATATTTAGCAGACATGATATTTTAAAGCATGATGGCAATATTCACCCAGACTTGTATTGGCATGGGAAATTTTTTCTTCTGGGAAGGAGGGGGGGGGAGTGGTATTGTGGAAGGGGGTG
>KN888218.1:7517-17738 GCA_000934455.1 Apostichopus parvimensis | reverse complement strand
ACAGCACCTCATAAATCAAAAGAATACATTAGTCCTCACATGAAGCACCTCACAAATCAAATGGATATATTAGTCGTCACATGAAGCACCTCACAAATCAAATGGATACATTAGTCCTCACATGCAGCACCTCACAAATCATAAATCCCCCCCCAATTGGAGCACCTCACAAATCAAAAGGATACAATAAGTCCTCACTTACAGCACCTCACTAATCAAAAGAACACATTTGTTCTCATATGCTGTACAACACAAATCAAATGGATACATTAGTCCTCACATGAAGCACCTCACAAATCAAATGGATACATTGGTCCTCATGTGCTGTACAACACAAATCAAATGGATACATTGGTCCTCATGTGCAGCACCTCACAAATCAAATGGATACATTGGTCCTCATGTGCCCCCCCCCCCCCCCAATTGGAGCATAGAGTGACGTATCACTTATCACAATTCATCATCATTAGGTCATTGCTTACCTGTGAATTTTTAAATTCTGAATACAAGGTGAAGAGAACATGAAGAGCTTGAATCTTGCTTTGGTAGATTGGTATGTCCAGGACAGCACATATCATCTCCACGTACTGATCTAAGGTGCAATCAATATCAGCAGAGGGGATCCCAATCTTGTTCAGGAGATCTTCAAACTCTTCTGGCCATTCCTGCATCAAGGTGTCGATATCTGGCATCGTTCTAAAAATGACACATACAAACAGGTAGGTTTATGGCAACAAGCACAGGACTACGCTATAATTCAAAGTATGTGCCATTCTACCCTTTGAACATCAAAACCAAGCATTATCGTTATGCTCAAAGGTTCGTCAGTGGTTTAGGTATCAGGTAAGTGGCAAAGTGGTTTAGGTATCAGGTAAGTGGCAAAGTGGTTTAGGTATCAGGTAAGTGGTTTAGGAATCAGGTAAGTGGCAAAGTGGTTTAGGAATCAGGTAAGTGGCAGAGTGGTTTAGGTATCAGGTAAGTGGCAAAGTGGTTTAGGTATCAGGTAAGTGGCAAAGTGGTTTAGGTATCAGGTAAGTGGCAGAGTGGTTTAGGAATCAGGTAAGTGGCAAAGTGGTTTAGGAATCAGGTAAGTGGATTAGGTATCAGGTAAGTGGCAAAGTGGTTTAGGAATCAGGTAAGTGGCAAAGTGGTTTAGGAATCAGGTAAGTGGTTTAGGTATCAGGTAAGTGGTTTAGGTACCAGGTAAGTGGCAAAGTGGTTTAGGTATCAGGTAAGTGGCAAAGTGGTTTAGGTATCAGGTAAGTGGCAAAGTGGTTTAGGTATCAGGTAAGTGGCAAAGTGGTTTTCCACATATGCATACCATACAGTACATCATGTATAGTTTGTGCAACATGAGGGCACAATTTGATAAAGCAAATGGAATGGCAAGCTGAATCATGCTCATGGCAAGGCCCAACAATATTGGTAATCAACTATCATCGTACTATGATGATAGCTCATTTTCATTCGTTACCATTTTATTAATATCAAATTTATGTAATATAACTTGTTGCAAAATGCTAACCAAACATGACAATATGTATTATGGGCAGATGTTTAAGTTGTTATTACAGAATTACAGCCTTAAAATACCTACTTGGTATAATGCACAGTTGGTGGAGGTTTACTTCTGTGCAATTCGCTAATACTCTCCACCCAGTTGTTGATCAGTTTTGGTTGTTTGCTGGCGTTCTCTATACTTCGGACCTGCATTGCTTTGGATGTTGTCTGCTTTGATATTGCACGCAGCTGAAGATCTAGGACTGTTGGGTCAGACTGTTTGGCACAGGGCTCATCTAAGACAGTTAAACCCAGGGAATCGCCTTGGCCGTCCGGTCTGTTGATCTGTTTGCAAATGATCAGGGATTCTGACATCACATTTACTATCATTTGATATGCACTTTATGCAATAGGTCTGAGAAATAGTATGATCAGTGTTTTGCCAGATTAATGGAGAGTTTGTGCTGGAGATGCTCCAAATGATGTATAAAATAGAACATTCAAGAAACAAAGACCATGTCCAGCAAACAATGAAAGATTTTCCACCATCAGGACAAAGGGCAGATGACGCAATGGCATCATTAAGCAAGCAAGAACACTATGGTAAAACTTGTGTGGGAACATGCGATGTAATTAAGAGCTAACTTGCTTCCCACTTTTGTGAGAGTGGAGGTTCAAACTAATCATAAATGCAACGGACTGTTGAAACATATGCTGAATGCACTTGTGTTACAAATATACCCAAATTTAAAGTAACTGTATTACGCATGGATGTGCCCTGATATTTAACTCCATGTTCACACCTCTATTATCTGGGGTTTGCTGTTAGTCAATACATTGGTTGCTGTGAGTGTCTATCACCTTAAACAGGAAAAGCATCACAAAGCTCCATAAAGTAACAAAGTATGCATCTTTTGAAGTGACTATTATTGGCTTCAAACATCCCAGATGTCCTAGACTAAGATTAAGAACACTATATTTACTCTCAACTTTAAGTAACCATTTTACTCCCTGATACAGCTCTGCTAACATCATGCTCTTACCAAGGCTTATGTAAGTACATACCATTATTATACTCTAGTTAGGCCGCATGTAGGAACACACCAGTATTATACTCTAGTTAGTGTGCATGTAAGTACACACAAGTATTATAATCTAGTTAGGGTGCATGTAAGTACACACCAGTATTATACTGTAGTGAGGGCGCATGTAAGTACACACCATTATTATACTCTAGTTAGGCCGCATGTAAGAACAAACCAGTATTATACTCTAGTGAGCGCGCATGTGAGTACTCACCAGTATTACACTCTAGTTAGTGTGCATGTTAGTACACACCAGTATTAAACTCTAGTTAGTGCAAATGTACGAACACACCAGTATTATACTCTAGTTAGTGTGCATGCAAGTACACACCAGTATTATAATCTAGTTAGGCCGCATGTAAGTACACACCAGTATTATACTCTAGTTAGGGCCAATGTAAGTACACACCAGTATTATACTCTAGTAAGTGCGCATGTAAGTACACACCAGTATTATACTCTAGTTAGTGCGCATGTAAGTACACACCAGTATTATACTGTAGTGAGGGCGCATGTAAGTACACACCAGTATTATACTCTAGTTAGTGCGCATGTAAGTACACACCAGTATTTGTATACTCTAGTTAGTGCGCATGTAAGTACACACCAGTATTATACTGTAGTGAGGGCGCATGTAAGTACACACCAGTATTATACTCTAGTTAGTGCCCATGTAAGTACACACCAGTATTTGACTCTAGTTAGGACGCATGTAAGTACACACCAGTTTGTGAATCTTTATCTTGATTGCATACATCACATCTAGCTCTCAATAATACCAAGTATCCGATAGAAGTTACCTTGATGAATGCATCAATGTCACCGACAGCAGGAATATAGTCCGGAATGAAGGGCTTCAGTTTATATTCCAGCTCTATGGTCTGAGGTGTGTAACGAGTTATGTACTGGAACAGCTCTTTGATCTCAGAACTCACGGGGAGGTTCTCGTATTCTGCTGGATCGTAGGCTCTGTGAACAGATTACCATGCAGCTGTTAACATATACACATGTGAGCATGTAAAGACACTCTGTACAATAACATATCTATATATATATATATTTGAATAATGTAAGCACACTGTCAGAATATCAGTGGATGCCGTAGAGATACTATACTTGGTCTGTGCAATCACCTCCCCTTCCTTCATAACCAGTTAAATTGTACAAGTGGCGCTCTAACATCAATCTCCGCAGAAGCGATCACGCAAATGACAGGAGGCCTAAAGTTTAGGATTTGCACACATATAAAAACACATCACAACAGTTGAAGAGTATCTTGATATGAAATAGAGATTGTGCATCTTCAAAATAAAATCTAATACATAAATACATACACATATGAAAACCTACATGTCAAAACAGGGAGAGTAGTAGAAGTGCTTCACGTGACACACTGGTTTTAGTCAATATCATCAATTGCATCAAGTTTTCACTTCAAACTCTTCACACAATTTACTAGTCTCAATACTGATTTCATGGACCCTACATTGAGTGTTAAAATGGTTAACAATTAATGTTTCTCTGGCCCTCCCCGCCTACACACAGCCTAAGGGGAACATTTCTTTCAGAAATTCTGACATGTTGATATCAAGGGGTAGTATCTGCACAACTTGTTTTAAGGGACGTGTAAGTTTTGAGATGCGTGATATGTTTCAAGATTGATGGTCAAATGCTGGCATGTCTGTAAGACATTCTTTAGGAACAGACATTATTTTACAAAGTTGGGAATGATCAGTGACAGAACATGAAATTGTGGTACAATTCCAAACACACTTTCAATCTGCAAATGGCCCATAAAATCTGGGGACGGTCTCCAGAAATTGGAGACGTCTGGTCACCTCACCCAAACCTTGTTGTCACTGTTCTGTAATCAGAAGCTTATCACCGATAACTTAATCAAAGGGGAGCTGAGAAGGTGAGAAATGGGCCCTGTTATCATACCCTTCCACTCCTCTGCCCTGGTTGTCATCATCGTCATCATCATCAGAGGAATCAGAACCATCTTCGTCATCATCATCCTCGTCATCCTCCTCCTCCTCATCGTCGTCATCATCATCATCATCATCCAGTGATCGAATATTCTGCCGCGGTTTCACTGGTTGAGATGGCTTCATGATAGGCTAATTAAAAGATAAACCACAAGATTGGAATTCTTCCAATAGTTCCTACTTCCAAAATATCATCTGGCATATATATATTTATGATGCTTATCATTAAATAAGTTTATAATTACTGCAACACTCACTGTTATAGGATTGTCAATACTCAAGTAGCAAAAATATAGTTCTCATCACATGATAGGGTGATTCTGACCCAGGAAAAACAAGAAATGGTACATAAAAAAGGACCAATAAAACCAGGTAATAGAGAAAAGTAAGAAGAGCCCTTGGAGGAACAGTGGAGAAGGGCCAGTGAAAAGGGCCAGTACCAAGGAACAGTGAGGGGAGCCAGTGACAAGGGCCAGTGAGGGGGGCCATTACCAAGGGCGGGTGAGGGGAGCCAGTACCAAGGGCCAGTGAGAAGGGCCAGTACCAAGGAACAGTGAGGGGAGCCAGTGATACCAAGGAACAGTGAGGGGAGCCAGTGACAAGGGCCAGTGAGGGGGGCCATTACCAAGGGCGGGTGAGGGGAGCCAGTACCAAGGGCCAGTGAGTAGGGCCAGCATGGAATGCCAGGAGAGAGACTGCACACGTAAGCTATGCATCGGTCTATCAAATTTGTGCGAAGAGAGACAGCACATGTCGGCAGTATAGCACAGGCATCTACGAGAATAAACCGACCACATGTATACACAATACCTTCATTTACTAAAGAATCTATTGTACAAACACTGCTGCAAAGAATCTGGAGTGGAATGCTGGAAATGAATGAAGTTAGCAAAGAGAGAAAATGAACATTTCGTAGAACACCTCAGCTGGGCAAAGAATTTTGGAAATTGCTGAAAAGAGAGAAAGGTGTCTGAAGTTGAGAGAGAATACCACTGCACCAGCAAGAGAACACAAAGATAAACATGACTGACACATTACTCTGTCACATTACAATGGCTCTCAGTTCAGTTACTCTGCATCAAAGTACCGTCCAGTACATTACAATCTACATATTACCGAGGACGATGGGGTTTAGTAAAACCGGCAAAGACATAAAGCTTAAGTTATAGTTTTGTCCCAATTTTGATAAAATTCTGATATTCTCACTTCACATATTTGTTTTAGTACAGTCCACTACAATAAAAATTATTAAAGTTCAACAAGTGATAGTCTTTTAGAGATTGACCAAGTTAAGGTGAGGAAATATAATATTCATTATTTTCACAATATCACTCACTTTATATGACAATATATTCTGATATCAAACCCAAATTTTTGGAATGTCTGGCTGCCTGTATCTACTAAGTTTCTTGTTGGACACACAAAACTATTATGGTGTCTTCTTTGGTTTCTATGTATAACAGCATTCAATTAAATACATTCAAAACAACAAAAGCCTTGTTAGACAACAAACTTTGCTGGTTAGGACATGCCCTAGAGAAATTGTTCTTCTAGTGACACCCAACAAAGCCCCTTGTAAGAGTCGGCCGTGAAGTAAGAATTACAAAATTGCTGATATGAGCCTTTCAGTTAGTTATCATGACCTCCCTAGCCTTTCCACCCCCCCCCCCCAAGAGAAACAGAGTGAGCTGACTGACAATGTAACTAGATCCTCTCCGACTAGCTATCTCTTTAGCACCCAGTGTGAGCTTCTACCATTTACAACAGTCATATTTGATGCAACTAGTTTTTATAGCATGTACGTATTGGGAATGACTGTGCCTGCATAGGGTACACTATCCTGCTTTAATTGTATAGTTGTCAAGCATCCCTAAACAGTGACTGCACGATATGAACAGTTCTGAATTACATCCTGCCGAGAATTAGGAACAAGCAGAGAGCCATTGATCAATTTAGAGGTGATGTGACAAGTCATGCTAGTCTTGCAGTAATAACTACCTCAGCTGGGCTCATCAACTGGGAGATCTGCTCAGAGGATGCTGAATCATCCAGTTCCTGTAGTCAAGATTTTAAGTCAAAGATAATAAAAGCAAAGAAACAAAAATAGCTGGTTACTCTTAATCATGAAGCCTGTTAAGATTAAGGCTATTCACTCCTGCTTGAAACCAAAAGTGGTTTTAAAATGTCTCTGCCATTAAGAGTCTATGTACAGTGTTGTTATTCAAATACAAACTAACTAATTCTAACTTGTTTCTTAGTCTTCGACATGTACTTGATTTCTGAGTTTATATTCTCAAAACTATCAGCCATACTCACTAGACTGTAACTGTTGCATATATGCATAAACTCCATGTGTGATAGGGTCTCTAATTTCTGACCTTTTTCTGACCAAATCTAGTACAACCTTGCTGTAAAATGTATCGCCTTACCACAGTAGTTTCAACTTTCTATTATCATCAGAGACATCAATGCATATAAACCATAGACACAAGGTAGCTGACTGTTCCTGACTACTTACTTTATTTTCCATGACACCTGTTTCTAAGTCATCGTCACTACGGTCAGTCATGCTATCTTGAGAGTCGTTCCCTTGTTGATTGCCAGCAGGATGTCTATCAGAGCCTTGAGTGGGTGGTAGTCGTGGGCTTGGTGTGTACACAGAAGCTACTTCTTCGGCATCCGGTACATCAAGAGACTCATCGTATGGTTGATTGGTCACTAGTTTAGTCTTAGAGTGACACAGGCATAAAAAATGAAGAAGAAGAAGAAGAGGGCAGAATTACATAACTGCTGGGGAGGTCATGGTTTTGCCTAGACTTGGAATCTTAAATCTTAGTTAGTTGAGTGTAGTACTTTTTAAAGTAGGGAGAAGCTTGGTTGTTTTAGGGGTAAGAATAATCTTTGATAATTTAATGATGATGTGTTCTGACATGTTTTGTTTATTTGTGAGTACGCGTGGTTTGCTGTTTTTTTGTTAAAGTTTTAAGTTTTGTTTAAATAGGCGAAGACTTAACAACCTCTACTAAGGTCTGGCATCTGAGACACAAGAGTGTGTGTTTGTAGGAGTACATTGTTCACAAATTAATGTAATTCTTTGAGCTAGAAAATACGTAATTGGACATGACCAAAGTCTCAAACAAAGCATTTTTCACCATATATCTGGCACCAAACACCAAGTTTACCCATTTCATTACCTCCAGCTGGTATATAAATTATATGCTTCTGTTACTCAGGAATAATTTATCCAGTATGGGATCATAAAATGATCAAATTAGTATGATCTGAAAGATACTTAGCAGTTTTTTTAACACAGGAATCATGTCATTTTATAAGAGACAAAATTCAGAGCCTAAAAACTGTTAAACAAATTTTGAACAATAAATTTTTCTGTTTTACTCCTCTCCTAGTAAATTTAAAACATTCAGAAGGTCAATTGCAATGAAGTGTGTTTACTTTAACACTAAGGATGGTATACAGCTACTTGCTAACAGAGCAAATGTTCCTCTATATGTAAAGGGTAATGAGGATCTCTTTCAACTGTGTGATTTCAAAGATGCTTTGATCAGACTCCACCATATCTTGAGTCAAAGAGGTCGAGGCAAGGCAAAATTTGCATATAGTTTGATTTTGCAGTATAATATCTTCAAAAGGGTGAAATATTTACTGAAAGGACCTAAGAATTAAAAATTGACAATTCTGTTATCCATAGCATAAATTTTGACATGTTAAATTGCTTTTGAGGCTTATAAACACGGCAGCTGCAATGTCTGTAAGTGTAGCTACATTACTGTAGCACAGTATGTGAAGGAAGGGAACACACTAATGGTGTTTTTGGGCCTTTGCCTTAAGCATTCTGAGTCACCACTCACTCCATGGCTGAAAAATGTATCGGTAATGTAAGAAGGATAGTTTACAGACTCTAGTGCACAATTAATTTTTGTTAGGTATATATCACAGTTGGCCTAAAGAGTAAGGAGAAAACTTGCTAAAGGTAACCACACACTTCCTGCCTTTGTCAGTTTGTAGACTTCTTCGCACGATTGTGTAGACCTAGGCAATCCTGGTATTTCTTCAAGATTCGCTGAGATTTTGACCAAACACAGCGATCGCCAAGTTCCCATACCCCAGACCTAATAGCCATTATACGTAATATACTTAAAAGTATATTATAAATTCATCAGTAATATACTCATGTAAGCAGCGATAAGTTGTGAAATAAGCGGTCCAACTCGGCCGTATGGAAAATACTAGGGCTATATGGAGCCTATCGTTAAAGTCATGTCAAACTGTAACATTAGGCTACCCTGGTGCAATAATAGAGAGGAAAAAAACCCGTTTAAACAACACAAAGTTGCGACTGAACGAAATAATTGACAATGAAACACTAATAAACCACATCTTATTCGCGAAGCATAACACAAAATTTAAACTAGGACTACATTTAATCACCTGTGAAGTTTCCCCTTCGGAGTCGTCCGCCATAGGAAAGATTTACATAGAATGTAGAAGGAATGGAACCCGTAGTTGCCAGATACATATATTTATAAAAAAATATATATAACTATATCAAGATTATGTTGTTTTTCTAAGAACTGCAATTTCTTTTAGAATCTTTAATTGTATTAAAGTATTACTTTTGTACTTGAGTGAACAAACACGGATTTCTATTGATTAAAAATTGTTTTAGAGTATCGGTATACCTAATTTGGAAGAGTCACCGTTCTCTTGTTAGTTGTGTTACTATGGTGCACATAGCAGTAAAGGTAAAGTCCCTAAGCACCTGGTTGGTGGTAGTGATGGTTTATCTATACAATTGGTGCATGCGCTATTGATATTCAATTTATGTTGTACATGTACATGACAGAAAGGAGAGATGCGAACGGCAGAGGAATAAATATGTTGATGGATTTCGAAACCGGTTTGGCTTTTTGCGATCGCCTGCAATGATCGACATCTATTGGCGAAAAATAAACTAACAAAAACTTAAACAACCAGGATACTGTTAGTAACTTAGTAGCTGGGAGTGCAGAAACTCCGAGAACTTGTAGGGATTTTGGACCGAAAAAATACATGTCAGAGAAAAGAATTTAATTAACGTTTCTATACGGAAAGTATCTCAGGACCCTAGTGGGGTCCAGGGTGCCCAAGCTTTTTCAGATATTCCTTGTTCTCTCGTATAGCGCGTTTAAAACACAAACTAAATGTGTGTGCAGAGAGAAATTAAATTTCTACTTTCTCAATCCTCAAGTTCGATTTTGATATATTCTGGTTCTCTCGGTTTCACTGAAAGCAGGTGCCAAAAAGAGGAATTTAATTTCTGTGGAAGGTATAATTATTCCAAGCGTGTAAGCTGCAAGTCAAAATATCTTGTAGATAGTACTTAAAAGTCCCTATATATCCAGAGGGCGACGACCGGAAGGTGTAGTATTTTCTTAGCCAAATATTACCCAAATAAAGGATATATGGTCGCCGTAGCCTATACCTGTGAGAATCAGTTTTGCTTTACCCCAGTCGACTGGAGGGGGAAGGGAAACAACTGAGGGGGGGGGGGGGGGGCAGTCAATGGCTGTAATGTTATAGACATCAATAATTCCATAAATGGGAATATCCGTGTAGAAAGAACCTGGCCACGAAAATCCAAACGACTG
>KN888217.1:4257-18882 GCA_000934455.1 Apostichopus parvimensis | reverse complement strand
TTTATGCTGTAACCTTATTTTATTTTATTACATGCAGTTCAAAAAGATATCACAGACACAGAAATAAAAATAACAGAAGCCAGGGAAGAGCAAATAAATCTGAAAGGACAGTTGGCTGTGAAAGTAAGTTTGGGACAAAAAGTTAAGTTTATTTGTTAGCCTATAGCTAATCTATTTTGTCATTTAGATCCAAAGTTCATGCTATTCCAGTTCTTTCTTTACAGAGATCAACAAAGATCAACAAAGATTAACAAAGATCAACAAAATGACAGTCATGTTTTCATCAATGTTTTCAATAGATTTGTTAAAGAGTAGATTGATGATATCAATGATTGTGTATTGCCAAGTGGTTTGTGTACAGGTGATTATTAGTTTGATATATCATAGTCCAACTCCAATGTAAAAAGAAGAATGTGAAATGCTGATTTTGTTCTTATAGCTATTCTCATTTTCAAAATATTAGCCTTTAAAATATGATAAATTCATGGAAAGCTCCGTCAAGAAGGCTAACTTTAATAATGATGGTGGCTCCTTAGTGCAGGTCCTTAATGTTACTCCATTGTTACAAAAAAGCTATAAACTCATCCAAAATATGTCCATTTTACTTTGTGAATAGCAGAGCATTCAACACCACTTGACCTTGACAAATTTGTGATGCATTGTAAAGATGTTATTTGAGGAAGTAAAAGTGTAATGATTTCCTATTGAAGTTTTTGTTGCATCTGAGCAACTGGTCTGATGGTCTCTGTCTTATACTTAATAGTACAACCACTTTAACTGATGTACTTTAAGGGTCATTTCCTCAAAAGCTAATTGTTATTGAATGGTCTCTAACTTAATTTTGTGCCATCCATAACAATCGCCAAGATGTTAGGTACAACAATAGTTTATTTCCTTTTCCTTCAAACAATAAAAGTGACTGGTAAGCATAAGATATACTAAATATGCTTTTCACATGACCTACCCTTGTTTTTCATTAGAATGTTGGATACACTTGATAAATTCTTTACAACCTAAGATTTTAAAATGACATATAGTGACATTTTTCTACATGTTATTTCCAGCTTCAAAAGCTTTCTGAAGAAGAAATAAATTTGAAATGGATTAGCAAGAAAGAATCCACCATGAAAATACAACTTGATGAATTACAAAAAAAGATAAGCCAGCAGGGTTCAATAAAGGTAAATATAAGGGATTTAAAAAAAAATGTATTTTAAAAATTTTGTCACAAACTATCAGGCAGAAACATCTCCCTGAGACTGCTTCATTGATGTTGTGAAGTGTGGGAACATACATTTGCTTCCAAGAAAATGGTTCTTACCAGCAACAATATTAAATGTCTTTTCAGAAGTAATTCTTTGGGTACTGAAATTTAAGTGCATGAGGAATTAAAAGTGTCTATCAACATAAATACATTGGCCTATTTGGCCCTTGAATTAATTATGATCATCAGTCTTGATATAATATACATTAATCTCAATGGTTAACTAATTCATTAATTGCTCTTTCATTTTCATCAAAATTCCATGAATTTAGGACAAGCTCAAGGAGAGTTACAACAAGAAACAAGAAGAATTCATGGTTCAAGCAGGAGAATTTGTTTCAAATTTTGGGCTTTCTTTTAATGGCAAAAAAATCAGGGAAACTGAAGCCAGTGAAAGACTTGAATTATTGCAAAAAGATGAAAAAATTCTTTCAAAAGGTGAGACCCTTATGTTTACATAAAATCAGCTCTTACTACAAAGATAGTAATGGAGAAATGAAAAGAAATAATTAACTGACAATTAGATGAAAATCAAAATTCTGGCATACATCAAGTGAATGAGCTTTCTTATTTCTACAGAGCTGCAACAACTGAGAAACAAACAAAGAGAATCGTATGATATTAAAGAAGAGAAATCTGTCATCATGGAGGAAGTCAGAGCTTACAGAAAGAGGCTGAAAGGTGCTGTTATATATTAATAAGCAACTTAATCAAGTTTTATACACTGTGGTGGGTCCTTTTTATATTTAGCTTATATTTCAGTGTTACTGTTAGGTAATTGGAGGTAAGGGGATGTGCCTGTGGCTCTTAGCAGCCCCTCCCCCCCCCCTTCCCACACACACACACACACACATATTGGGTTTTTGTTTTAGAACAATATTTTATCCATTTGTAGATTTGGAAGCTAAATTAGCATCAGCAGAGACCAGAACTACAGAAATCTCTGGAGAAAAACAACAGCTTGCTAAGAAACCTGAAAATGGCCAGGAATTCAAGAGGTAACTATATGTTTAGTTGTTGGTGAATTGCAAGTGTTAGAATGCCAACAGAAGCTTGTTTGAAACCATAGCTATGCATAGATCTTAGAGGAAGACTGCCTTATACAAAACCATCTCCTTTCAAAGAGTGTTCGGAGAATTGCAAGACAGGCACATAATTTTAGCACCACTTCTCGCTCAAGGGATCAATTCTTAACATCCCCATCTAACTGACAAACGTAACCCAGCATCTGACCACTTTCTCAAGTACCAATACTAACCCTATCCAACTTGACTGCTGACTTTTAAGTGGATGCAGACTGTTGCCTATTTCATTTTTAGAACCTGAGTGTTTAATCAGTTTGTTGAGAGATGGAACTCAGGTTAATTTTTAAGATGGTGGAGATGGTATAACCTGAAGACATTAGGTCAATAAAGTATCATATTCATGCACAGTTTTCACAAGAGCAGTCTGTTATAATGTGGGCTTCTTCCAGAAAGATTCAGATTCCTGAACATACTTTAACAATATATTTGCATCTTTTGAAATGATCTTTAGACTACAACAAGAATTGGGAGTTTGCAGAAGAGATTCACTAGAGGGACTTTGTCAAGCACTTCAACTTGAGCTAAATCGTCTTCAGAGACAAGTCTGGCAGAAGAGAATTCAGAGACCAATGGTGGCTGTACCACCAACAAGTTTACAACTACCTCCACCAACTGGTACACCAAAATTCATGCCACAGAGGAAATGTAATACATATGCACGATACGAAATGACTAAACCAACTGCCTCAAATGTAAGAGAAAGAATCATATTTCTCTACAGTATATATATATATATATACTTATATGTATGAAAATATATACATATCTGATGATCGCCGCATGTACTTGCTCTACTTCTATGTATTGAGCACTTTTGCAGCAGGAAGTGAACAAGTGAATCTTTGTTATATATATATAATATACATATATAAATAAATATAACTACATATGACTCATCTGTGTTTAATATTAACATTAATGTTTTTATTATCTTTTGAAGCTTATTGCTTTATCTTGCATTGTTCATACCCACAAATGTTTTGCCTTGCTACAAGGAATTGATCTCAACACATTTGAAAATGGAAATTGTCATATAAACTATTTGGTTTACATAATCCTGTATATGTTGCTGTGTGGTATTTAATTTTGTTTTTCCTGCATAAGTAGTGTGTGCTGAGACAGTATCCATCGGATGGCTCAAAGGTGACAGAGTCTGGCGAGTTGGATATTAAGCAGCTAATACCATCCCCAGGTTTGTCATCAAACAAGGATAAGTTTCATTCAGAGGAAACAGACCAGAAAACTGCAATAGCAAATATTGCAGAGGTAAACTTTCCTTTCCTTTCTTCTCACTGGAAAATGAATAGTGTAGATGCCATGATGTATTAATCACTAATAATAATCATCAATAGATTTGTGATTAATATGTGGGAACACAGCAACGTTTATGTGATGGCGTTCTGTTAAGTAAATATCAGAGTCACTTAAGAGGTTGGTAGCCAAAATTTCTTCAATTATGTATATGTTTCAAGTATGTATTTGTATTCAAGTATGTATTTGAATGTATTTGTATGTATTTGAATATGTATGTATTTGAATGTATGTATTTGTAAGTATGTATTTGAATGTATTCAAATACCATTATTTGTGCAATGCATGATTCAAGGTTCTTGTCGACTATTAACCAATGTATGACTTCTATCATTACTAATATCACACACTGTCATCCTGATTCATTAGCATTATCATATATCAACATCTGTTGTCAATCATTTCCTTTCATTACAATCCTAGGAAGCAGCTTTTCTTGAAGAAATATTTATTAGCGATGATGAGCTGACAACAGCTGATGATGCTGCAGGGAAGAGAGCTGCCTCTGATAATCGGTGAGCAATTAGCATGTAATTATTATGAAATGACCAGTGCTATATTAAATATGAGGAATTGGCAGTTTACATTGCTGAAACGGCAGTATATATTGCTAAAAACGATGACGCCAGACATTATATTTTCCATGCACATTTTATCCATAACTAGTTCAAATGATGGTACGACCTTTGACCTAATGTGGCAGTGACCTATTGTGTCTTTTTTGCCAGCTGTCTTCTGTAATTTTCAAGACTATGCCAACCATTGTCTGTTGTATGTAATAACCAGCATAGTAGGCAGGGCCTATTAGTTGCATTACCTCATAGAACCTTCAGTATACATAAAGTGTGGCTATGAGCATTGCAAATTAACACCTTGGAGGTGTGACTTAATCTCTAGCTGTTTCATTCATGTATTAAGAGTCATCAATAAAGCTTCTCTTAAAATTATATTAAGAGAGAACCTTTGATATTCGATTGTTTTTAATTCCAGTTTACCTCAGAGGGCAAAGAGGGTTCGCTTCCAGTGAGCTGAATCAACAGCTTCCACACCTTGTTTCGGTCAATTTGCATGAGAGGTAATCATCCTTTGAGCCTGTGTCAATGACTGCTATTTCTTAAAATCATAATTCATTGTTTGCAGAGAGGGAGACATGTCTAAATGGCCTAAACTGCTCTTTTTTTTGGAGCCTTGTCATTTAATATTACTGTCAGGAGACAACAAAATGTGCCATTCTGAACGATGGCAGCAAGGGCAGAGGAGTTAAAACTTACAATGTTACTGAGAGAAATCCAAAAGCATTTAACCATACATTCTTGAAGTAGTAGAAGTGATTTTTCTGGATCAACATTGGAAGAAAGAAGAGAAACACTGCACATCCCAGAAATATGTAAAATGCAGCAAGTGAACAAACCAAGATGGACACCAAAACTAATTAATGTAAATATTATCAACAATGTTTCATCCTGTAATGTTCTCCTGCCTTCATTGTCATCTAACAAACATACAAAGGACATAGAAACACCAGGTAAGGGAACCCATTAGTGCTAACTAACCACCAGAGCAGCTTTAGTCAGCAAAAACAAGTTTCCAAATTGACTAGGCCTCATAATTCTGGCTATGTAGTGGCTAAATGTCAGTGGATTTTCCATTGGTCCATAGAAAAAAGAAACTTGGACAGGCCCAAACAATTTTCAGCAAAGTTACCAGACTTCTTTCTTTAAAATGCTGCAACCTTAGCAGCTGGTTGAATTTAACAGCTAAAATTACCTTTGAATATTCCATAATTTCTGCATTTCTTGTATTTGTATTGTTTTTCATTTTTTACTGTCTCTGGTAGAAGTTGAGCTACAATTGTGGTTGCTAATAACATGAAGTTTTATATAAAATATTAGCTTTGCAGTCAGCAACAATTATATCTGTCATCTTGAAATGTACAGAGACTTAGACACTTCACCTTCTACTTGTTTATGATATCACATAGACAAACATAGACATCATTGTCTTCTGCCCATGTATTTGACTGCTACTTGTTGTGTACGACAAAGATGGGGATGCTTCTCCTTTCAATACATGATAGCTATAACATAAAGATAAGGGTCCTGTATTCGTCATTTCTTCTGCTGACAGCCTCATAAAGCAAAGTATGACAAAGAAAGATGATTGATATGAAATTGTTTGTATTTGTTTTGTCTTTTTCATTTCCGTGAAGATGTAACAAATTTTTTTTTCGATGAGATACATTTTATTTCTTCTTTTTTTAAATTTTTGTACACAGTCATGTGTATATAAAACTCTTTGGTCATAAATGTTTCAACTTAATATTTTTTTAATAATTTTGTTTTTTACTGATACATAAATGATGCAATAAAATACTGTTTACCTAAGCTATTCACAAAACATAAGTGTACCAATCCTATCTAAATTCTAAAAAAAAAAGTGAGAGTTTGAAAAACAAGAAATTTGAAGGGAAAAAATTGATATAATACTGAATCAAAAATGACAATACATCTGATCTGTTAAGGCACATGGTGGGCTACAGAAGGAGTTATGATCCTTGAGTAAAATTTTCAAGGGCACTTATGTTTCCACATCCAATGGTGGACATGCTACTGTCAAAGTATTTGTAATATTATTAAGGCAAATGAAAATATATCATTAATATCTTAAATCGTCAATTTCTCCATTAACACAAATAACAGAACTCGACGTAATTTGTCTGCTTCATTGAAATTCGCTCAACATTTAAAATCTGGCAGCTGTACTATTTCATAAAGCAATTCTCAATATATCTGACATTCTGATACATCCTCTTCCTGTCATTATAATTCTTGCCATGATTTTAACAAAACCACAAAATACAAGAACTGAAACTTGTAAATGGTATATAAAAAAAAGTAAGTTTCTTAAATGAAAGAAAACTGAAAGAAATTATTGGCTAGAACTGGATTCAAGCCACTGACCTCTAGAAATACAGGTCCTGTCCTATATTAATATACAGTGATATGCAGGCCTATGTTGGTTGTAGTCCTTGCTAAACCGTTTCTAATATGCTTATACATATATTCAAACAAATGACACACTGGTTTACCATTAGACCATGGCTATTCTCATTCTTTCCCTTTCTCCCCAAAATATCAGACTCGGAGGGAGAAATGATCAGAAGGAGGATTGTACTTCAGTCTTTCATAAACACAAAACTGTAAAAGTACACAGTCCCAATTGGCATCTTTATAACAACGAAAAAAATTAATAAAACCCAACGGTACAGCATTTTTTCATATAATGCCCATTGCAACTTGCATAACCTTATTTTTCAAATTCCCTTTTAGTGTCAACAATTTTTGATATTTTTCTTGACATTAACAATTGCAGCAAATCTAACATGAAAAAAACCCAAAAGTAGCAATAAAGGGGCAAGATTTCCATATTTCAAGCCAGCTTTAGTCCAGCCACCCATAAAGGACTTGTTAACCTACAAATGATGCCATGATAGAGAATAAGATGATAGCACAACCTTTTTGTGATTTGGATCTTGAATTAAAGATTTGTAGTAGATTTCCAGAGGATCTTTTCTACTGGTGGCAATACATAAATGGTATGAACATAGTATTAACAGCATAGAATCACTCCACTGCTTTTTAGAATGATTGGTAACCATGGTGATATGTCAATTCCATAATGGAATATAGCTCTCAAAATGATTCCAGACTGGAAATATGATTATGCATAATATGGCTTGGAAGATGATATATCAAATGAACAAAGAAAAACAAAACCCTTATCCTCTGTCAACAAAAGCATTAGTTTTTGGGAGGTAGCAGAGGGAATAGCAGAGGCCGGGGGGGGGGGGGGGGTGTAGCAGAGGCCAGCTGGCATCTCCTTGCTGATGTTTTAGAAAATAAGATGCAATGTTTAAAAGGAAACAATTTTAAGTAACCTCCATTTAAATGAAACAAATGGCACCACAACCTTTTGCATTTAGATCTTACAACTGCTTTTGTTGTAAATGTCTTAACCTTAACATCTAACTCATTGTTGAACACATTAAAATTGCACCATCAGATTTAGTTTAACTTATTACAAAATTTGTTGTCAGAATATTTACTAAATTATATATATATAAATATATATTACTAGTATAAGCATGTTGTGTATTCATCTGTATCAGAAATGGTACTGCAGGTAACTTCTAAATTTTGTCAGTCAAGTGTCCTCCAAAGTTAACTATTAATGGGAACACACTTATCTAAATGCTTCAATGCCGTTCTAGCCTAGAAGTATTCAGATTGTTACAAAGCTTGTGCCATTGAAAGTTACAGGCAATGATAAAGGCTCAATTGTAATAAGTCTCACTGCAGCTGATCAATAAGGATGGAATTTAACCATAATTACAAATGTGAATTGAGGTTTTGACGATGTAAGTTTCTTCATATTTCTTGGGATTCTTATATCTGAAAGTTCCCTTCTCGAAAGATCATCCTCTCCTCAACGGTTTCTTCAAATTGGTCTAAGTGACATGAAATGACCTTTTGAACTCTGAAATTAATAAGGCTCTGGCACTCATGTGAAGTTCTCATACAGTATTATCTGATACATAAAAGTTTGATATTGTTTACAAAGTTTGAAAGTCTTGTCAATAACTTCTGATGACATTGCATCACCTCCAATAAAAGCAACACTGTTCATCTATTCACTATGGAGCATCTACATATGACCGTCAACACCAAGATACCCTTGTTAAGATTTGCTTTTAAAGTTTTCAGACTTTGACCTCAAGTGACTTTTGACCACTACTAAAATAGATAAGATTCATCTACACTATTAATGAAAAAGTTGGATAATTAGATGGCTATCTCCTTTTAAGATCTATTACTGAAGTATTCATTTTGCAACATGTCATCTACAATTCAACTCCACAATATTGAAATATAGATACATGCTAGAGTCCGATACAAGCTTTTGACCATTAGCTGAGGCTTGTAATGTTAATAGGCCACAAAACATATAAGACAATAAATCTATCTTCTTGTAAGCACAGCTTATTTGGTACTAATTAGTGAAGAGACTGGAATAATTTATTTGGAATGTAGGCATGGAAGCCATAAGATCACAGTTTAGTAGTTCAGACACGTACTGGAATGCTACAGGTGATCAAAGAATGAAATATAACATCTCACAATCCACTTGTGGGAGAGAATAAGAATTTCTATCAAATTCCTATCAAATATTATTTTCAGGCATTTTAATTTCTCATTAATCATCCAACAGGTTGTATTAAACTGGTACAGTACCTTTACACATAAATGTTGGAAATAAAGTGATAAAAAGAAGAAAAACAAAATAATGTAACTAAGTACAATTTCATAGTAATAAACAAGAATCTCTTAAAGTGATACACAAAATTCAAGCACAAAGAGGAAATTAAAAGTAACATGTTCCTGGAGTTGTCATTATATCTGTGGAAGCTCTCTACGAACGTATTACAGCAATAGAGTCTGCAGAAGTAAACAGACAACAATATTAACGAGCCAATTGTGACTGATCATAAACAAGTGAACAGTCTTCACTGTGATTGATTCAAATAAAGTGTGTTTGGCAGACAACAATGAAAAATCTAGAAAAAGGCATTAGGGAAAGGCCAAAAGACATTCTCTTCCAAATCTCATTTCTCAATTTAGCCCTGAAATGGCTGAAATATCACATTGTAAGGCTGTTATAAAGTATTGCCATCTACATTAAAAAGAGATGAACATGATAACTATGTACTAAGATCAATACAATGTGAACAATTTAATCTCTGTATGAGTATAATTGATTCAGAACGGTCACTTCACAGCATTGGTGTTCTGTTTGATCTCTTTCGCTGAAGACACCACTGGTCAGAAAATGCCAAACAAATGATGTTACCAATCTGACTGTTGCCAGAATAATGTTACTTTGAGGCGGAAGAATTGAACATATCAACCCATGTCAACAACAGATATACAGTGCCAAGATTTAGCCGTTAACAACAGCAGTTTCAATACGCTGGTAAACTGCAGTTGACAAGTATGGCTGAGAGATACACTAAAGCATTGAAGCACAAACTACACTGTTCAGGTGATGCTGCAGTACTGTTCAGGTGATGCACAGCAACAAATTCAAACTGAAATATATGCTGGATACTACTCACTTCCATATTGTCATCTTTCATTAGCATTTACTTACATATTTCATTCCTGTCAACGACTCTATTTCCACATTTCATAACATCCTTCAGTCTTCATGCTAAATTTATTGCACTTTCCCTGACAAATACGGCACAGCTCAATGTCAGACTAAAAATCTTTCGGTCCTTCTTTAACCTCTCTTGCTTGGAAATATTTGAAACCATTCAAACACTCTCTAAGAAGATCTAAAGCAATGGCACTGGTAGCCAGGCTACCTAAACTCTTCCCTCGATTGAAAAGGATGAATGTAAGCCTTAAAGGGTGTGAAGACTCACGCAAAAAGAAACGGCTAATGCCGGTTATCTGACCCAGTTTTGAATGAGGTGTAACAGAAGTGTTAAGCACCACCATCGATCCCAGAAAATACACACACAGCTTGCTACCATCGGTAATTAGACACTAGGGTACAGTCAGTACATACAGCTGCGGTCAATACCCACAGCACACTGTAAACGATACAGCGATGGACATCTCAGTTCCAGCCAAGATAACAAGGTATCGCGTTTCATTACTGTCAGGATTTTGTAGCGACACAAACAAAACGTCACTTGCAAGCAACAGAAAGTTAACTTTTTCAGATGGCCGCACGCGGTTTGGGGCGAGTCTTCAATGCCTTTAAACTTTCTAAAGACATACAAACAAGCAGGTTAGTTTAGAAATGACACTAGAGCTACAGTTGATGTACTATCTAACTGACAGATGGGATGACCTTGATTGATTTTTAAGGTGATTTTAAAGTGCTCATAAGTAATATGTAGTAATTGGAAAATTTTCGGAAACAATTCATGGCTACTTACTGATCAAACACAGCACATTTATGAAAGCAGTTCATGAAATAATTCACTGGCTATCAATTATAATAACCGTACCTTGTTGACAAACATCTCAGGGCTGACCATCTATCTATCGGCAGGATTTTATTCAAGGCACTGACCAGACAACACCCTTCTTGGCCTGTTCATTGCAAGCAAACAATGAAATTTTGTCAGAATTGTAGCTGCTAAACATGAGTGGATAGAATTCTGTTTGACTCTTGCTGGAACTTTGTGATTTTATTCAACTTGAGATAATAAAGCAATTTTACTGTATCATCTTTTTACTGTATCATTTTATACACAAAACACAATAGCACCAATTAACTGTAGCAAATATACTCGACTAGTAGAAGATATTTACTGCTCTCATGGTTTAGATGGTGTGCATGAGCTGGTAAATGTTAGAACTTGATTGTGTCATGTATCAACTCAACACTGCTAACTGTTCTTATGTGATTTCATATCAAATGTTTAAAAACATGTTTATCTGAAAGAATTTATGTCATCTCTTCATCAATGTGATCGAATCCACACAGCACATTCTATAAATCTAGTCACAGCAGGTGTACTTGCAACATTTCAACTTGCGGGTTGCTTGTCTGGAACCACAGGTGGCACGGGAGTTCTGTATATTGGTGAAGCGAAGGCCAATGGGCTAGGCATAATGACACCCCTAGGAAGCATGGTTTCATGACCCATTGCTAAACTGGTAGGGACTGTGGACCCAAGAAGTGGCGAATGAGGTGGTAACAGTGGGGTCTGTGGGAAAAATCCTGTCGGTGTTTGGAAAGCTGGAAAGCCAGGACGGAAAAGTCCGGGCATAAATGGGAATGGAGTAATGCCTCTCGTAGTTGCCATAAATCCTGGGTACATAAAAGGGTACATCCCCTTCAAGTCTGGCGAGCCGCTAGTATCGGGAGTACTGGATCTTTCTCGTTTAACTTTGGGTTCCCTGGAACTGGATGGTCTCTCCGTATTAATCACCCCTCGGGTGATGGACCCTCGAGGCTGTGGGGTCATTTTCACTCGTTTCGCCGGGCTGTGCACCTCTCTCGTCCGAAGATGTTCTTCGTCTGGCCTGGAACTGGGAATACGCACTGTGCTTCTTCTTATTGCTGCTTGCCTGGGTTGCATATTTATATTATGTTGTTCTACCATGTGACTGGGCAGAGGCCTAGGTTTATTGAAGCCATTTAATTGTGCATCCATACTGGTCATTGCAGCAGAGATTTCATGTTTGGAGTGATGGAATTCTTTCTTGATTTCCTGCTTTCTCTTCTTTGGCAGACTGAGATCGCACGGCTCGTCCTGTTCGGCCGCCCCGGATGTGATGAGGCTGGAAGGCTGTATCACTGGCACCTGATGAGCTTTCTTAGGCTTAGAATGAGTCACTTTATCGGGTGCACCTGAGGGATAGTGGACGCTTCCGCTGCCCTGTGCTGCTGGTAAGTCATGTTGGAAGGACATCAGAGGCATGTTAGCCCGCATCATCATATGGTAAGGCACAAATGGGCGGATAAAAGGCACTCCTGATGGAAAGACCAATGGTCTGGGAAATTTATTCAGTTGTAAGTCCGAAGCAGTTTTGGCAGCCTTTATAGACTCAGAATTATTCTGCATATCCTGGGCGAGCTTCCTTAGGATGAGATCACTAGGCTGCACTGCCTGGTGATACGGAGATCTACGGTCACCTTTGCCGGGCAAACTTTCCTGAGACTGTTGTGTATGCTGAATAACTGAGGGTCTACTGGCCATGGATGGAGAAGAGGATTTTTCGGGTGTCCTCTCCGAGGGGGATTCTCTATTATGCAAGGTCAGGTCGTTGCCGTTCTCAGGTTCCATCTCGACTTTGCGGATCAGACCTTTGGCACGAACTTGGTGCTTGCTGTTAAGCTTGTGTCTCAGGTCGTTTGGATGTAGGAGTTGATTTTCATGTAACATGGATACTGCTAGGGAGTTGAGCATGCCCTTTGTTTCAATGTTAAAGTTGGCATCAACAGTGTGCCCAGGTAAACTTGATGGCTGAACGGTGGATAAATCCTGCGTGGGAAGATGGAGACGAAATTTCTGATGTTGAAAAATATTACATTGTTTTTCAAAGGCAGAATCAAGTGAAAGAAATAAATATGAATTCACATGCCATCGATGCATAGTACATACCTCCAACCACATGTATTTCAAAAGCACCAAAATTAAATATATTCACATCCCACTAGTACAACGAACATATCTCTAACCACATGTGTCTGTATAGCACACACAATCAAGATACTGGATTGGATTCACAGAATAATTACCGGCAAATAATTGACAATTCAACAATTCGTAATAGGAACCAGTTCAACGATTCATTGATGTAAAACAAGTCACCATACAAAAGTTACTCAACATACAAAATAACCCAGAGACAAGAAAATTACTCGCTGACAGTAGAACCAATGTAATGAATCACAAATGCACAAAACCTCACCGTACAGAGGTAACTCACATTATGTTATACCTTACTGACACAGAATGACTCACTGAAACAACAGGGAAAACTCATCAATACAAAATAAAAATCATCAATACAAAATAAGAACCACTACCGTGACTCTCCCATGCACAATATCTCACCATACAACAGTTACTCACCATACATAACCTACTGACACAATATGATTCACAAACAGAAAATAACACACCATACGTAATAACACACTACCAAGAAAATCGTTCACCGAAACAAAACCATTCACGGACAGAAAAAACACTTCATCGGCACAAAATACCTCTCCGATACAAATATGAGCCAATACTACAATGACCCACTGATGCAAAACCAAGTCACCATAGTAACTCAGCGACACAAACTAAGTTATCACAGATAAATGATAAGTAACACTAACACTGTAACTAGACTGATGAACAAAGACAGTAGACTGTCAGTAGACTGTCAGTAGACTGACAGTAGACTGATGAACAAAGACAACTCACCGCCACAAGATGAAGACCATTCTGTTGTTGTTCTTCTCTCAACTTCTTCAGTTCTTCTAAATGTTCTCTGACTTTCTTAACCTTCTTCCTAGGTCTGGGCATCTTCTCCTCGTGTTTGCTCTCATTTTGAATTTCTTTGCCCTTAGTTTTCTTTCTCTTTTTCAGTTTCGGTTTGCTGGTTTTACCCGTTTCATTATTGTTGACATGGTTAGCATACGGTTGGATATACCTGTAAGTTAAAGAGTATTATATTTTATATTTTATATATATCTTATATATATATAGTATTATAGTTTGACATTTAGAACTGTTGTTGAATAACCAGACTGTTAGTGTATCAGTCCTTTATTTGGCTGGCAAGAGTAATTAATTAAATTATAAACTTATAAACTGAGATACAGCTCTTTCCCTATTGAGTCTTTTGATGTCATTTTAAATGGCAGATGCAACTATTCCCCTGATGAAGACCTGATGATACGAGCAAAGCAAGGGACTCTCCTAAAAGAGAATGGAATTGTTTCTTTTGTATTGATACTCCATGTGCACCCCATGGATACCCACATACTCCCCTATACACACCTATTTCATATCTAAACTCCATGTGCACTGCCTATACACCAATGTTTTATATCTTTACTCCCCTGGACACCCACTGTACACCCATGTTTCTTCTAAACTCCCCTGTACACTCACCCATGTTTCTTCTACACTCCCCTGTACAACCCCTGTACACAGATGTTTCATATCTTTACTCCTGTTGACACCATCTACACTCATGTTTCATATCTAGCCTCCCCTGTACACCAATGTTTCATATCTTTACTCCCCTGGACACCCTCTCTACACCCATGTTTCATATCTAGCCTCCCCTGTTCACCAATGTCTCATATATTTACTCCTCTGTACACCTCCTCCACCCCCATGTTTCATATCTAGCCTCCCCTGTACACCCCCTGTACACTAAT
>KN888216.1:4214-14544 GCA_000934455.1 Apostichopus parvimensis | reverse complement strand
AGAACTACCGTCATAGGCGTAGGAGCCCGGTTTGGTGGGGGGGGGGGGGGGGGTAACGACGTAGGCTATTCGGAAGTCATAACGGCGTAATTCGTAGTTTAAAGAAATGTCATGTTTCGAAGGGTTACTTGAAAAGGATATTCGCATCCCACTCTAAATCTGGTTACGCAGTTGGGTTTAAGCTCTTCGTACGAATCAGGCATAACCTGTTTTGCTCATTACGACATCAGTACACTGAAGGGTTCAGGTTACAGAGAATATGCAAAGTTTCAGATTGTGTATGTAATTTGCCTTCTCGCACACTTTAAAAGCAACACTTTTCCGTTATGATCATAAAATGTAAATATGGTATAAAACTACAGTCTGGACTGTAGTAGCAACGTTTTGTAACGGTCTAAACCACCGTTAAGTTATTAATAGACTTGTTCTTAAAGTCATCCTTTTCTCATATGTCGTCACTGATTAGAGTGACTGTATATATCATGGTCTAAGACCCAGGTGTGGATCTAGGGCTGTGGGTGAACAGACCCCATCCCTCCCCCCATTCGCCCTTCCCTGGATCCTCCGCCCATTAACACTATTATTGCTGCGCTATTACATTAGTGTTGTCATTACGGTATACAGTGATCCAATGTATGTATATTTTATTGTTAAATTTCAGATGAGACTACAAGTACAAGATGACAAGAAGTTAGCTGCAGAGGTCATGAGAAGCTGAATATTTAATGTTCATTTATCTGAAAGATTATATTCTATTAAATTCTAAGGTGGGTGGAAGAACAAGACAATACATCATTTAAATTCTTCCTTCCATGCTTTATTCGTATATAAACGAAAAACTTAAATCTAAAATGACGGGATTGGAAATATATCTTTGCTGTCACTTTTTTCTTATATTGCGTGGGGACGTGGTTTCCTATAATGACATAATATAATATAGAAACCGTAGATCGATTGCAACAAAAAAAAATGTCACAAGAGATAATGTTATTTAAGATATGGACATTACAACTGTATATCCACTTATTCACTAAAAATGATCCTACTTATGGATGTGGTTGATTAATCGTGCCACTTCAATCTGCCGAGATTTGATATACACTCGTTCCAAATGATAAGATAGAAAACGAAAGCAACTAAAACTTTGAACAGTCTGAAGGGAGTTGGGGTGGAGGGAGGGGGATTTGTTATACCCTCATTACTAACTAGCCATATCGTATATATCTGAACGTATACATGTTTACTGGTAAGATTCCATTTCTGTTTTCGAAAGAAACTGTTCAATTTAAAGTGATGCACATGTGCAGTACTTACACTGCACACAACACTCCTATCAAATTAAGAAGCCAAATAAAAAACAACAATACAGTCTTTGTTATTTATTGAGACCATGTAGGACACAAAGACATCAAAACACATGTCGTCTTAATTTTGTATGTCACAGGGTCCCTTTGGCATTCTTCGATATTCCCCGCCCCTCCCCATACTTACCACGGACACAGGACAGTACTTCCCCATGATCAGCCCCCCCCCCCCTCTTTCTCAGAAATACAACTTTGGAATAGATTCCAATCTTCTGGATGATTTGGACTCGGATTTAGAATCGCATGAACTGGAAACGACAAATAATCGTTGGGAGGGGGGAGAGGGTTAGTTGATCAAGTTCAAACAACCATCCACATTGCTCCAGGTCTCAGTGTGTTGGAAAATAATGTGGTGTTTCCTATACTGAAAACAAAGATGTGTCGAAGGGGACGCCTTCATTGAGAAATTGTTGATTTCCACTGTAATGGTCTATGTTAATCTTCAGAAACATCCTAAAATTTCAATTTGTTGTCGTTGTAAACGCGTAATAAATGAGGTATCAAGATAGCTGTATAGTGTATATCCGTCCACGAGGTTTGAATAAAGGCCGGGCCTAAAATGAAACAAAGAGGCGATTTCTTTTAGTGGCTCTCAATTCTGTGTATTTATTGAAGTATTTCCTACGATCTGGTATATTAATTCGGCACTTCATTGCCTAACGTTAAGACTCTACGTATGATAGCAGTGTAGGTTGACGCTTCGGGTGAGCTGTTGTTCTTCAATTTGCTGCAAGCGGCAAGCCGGAAGTGGCTTCTATTTATAAATGTATAATAAAGAGGGCGCGCTTTCATTTGGCTATCTCACTAGGGGGTTTTCTCTGCACGTAGGTATATATTAAAGGATTGGGTCAGGTGTTTGACATGTCTATTTTGTATGAAAGAGCACAAAAAGACAAAAAGAACAGTGAAGAAACTACCATGATAGCATGCTCTGTTAAGGAGATATGACACTTTGAAGATATCAAAATTTCTTTGAAAACGACTGGTGTAGAAAGACTTACTGTGAGGGTGTGACGTCACATCCTCACTTCCTTAACATTTGTGAATATATTCCTTTAAACATTATTTACATTTTTTAACACATTTGAAAATAATATAATCAAAAATTCTTCAGATGTTTAATCTCAAATACTTCCTTTGACAAATATGCGATCTCCTGACATATCTTTTGGTTGAAAGTCATGAAATCTCACAAAATATTTAGAGAAGAAAACAAAGACTTTTCAGGAATATGAGGATGTGACATCACAGCTAGTCAGATTTCAGCAGTTTCTACACAATCTGATAAAACTTTACACTTGAATATCTCTTTAACCGAAAAAGATATTTGAACAGTTTTTTCACCATTGTGTTTCTTTTATTGTCCTCTTTCATATAAGATAAACATGTATGACAACTGAACCAATCCTTTAACAGTTTTATGATGTGGGGGCGCACTCGAGAATCAATTGCACAGCAGTAGTAAAGGCCGCGATAGCCTAATGTACTACTTCTAGGGTCTTGAACGAGACTATATGTAACTGGACACTGACACGTCTGAAACACGACAGTTAATGAGTTGTTAAGTTATACTAACATGAACACTGGTTAGAAAGTTCTCAAATTGTCGAGACGTCGCGTTATATCCTAACACAGTACGTACAACCCTTCAGAACTAACGTACACTATACTGTTCCTTTACTAACAGTTAAAGAGCAGATTTACATGCAGGAATATTCTAAATGCAACACCAAATACAAAACAAAATACTTCATTTAGGGAAATATTGCAGAATAGTTCATTCGAGACAGTTGTAGGGGTTTACCATCCAAGTACGCACTCTGACAGTTCGTAAGATTTGTCAAGTCCTCAATTATTGAAAACGTAGGTTTTCATGAGATTCAGCAATTCTTGCCCAAAAGTTTCCTTCAGCGACAAATGAGAGAGTATACCAGTGTTATTTGTGTGTATACTAAAGTACAATCATAGTTGAAACTTAATACCATGAACTCAGCCTTTAAGCTCAGTTTGTTTACCATGCACTCAGTTGTGTATTGCTTTACCAAAAATTTTGTAGATAACGATCAAACTATGCGTACTTTAATCGTTTTTTCTTCTTTTTCTATAAGTTTTTTTTGCAACTTACATCGTGTCTTTTGTCATATTTGCTGGCAAGTCCTTTTGAAAAAGAACAGGCAGTGAAGCAAACATTGACGACACAATTGTTTTTTTTCCCCTCTTGCTATTGACTGTAAACGAGACAATGAAAAGCATTCATAAGCTTCGAACCACTGAAGCAAAGACAACAAGCCAACCATTACCTATCAGTGCAGTTACCTGTTGGCACCCATTACATTGCAGTGAATAACCACAGACTTAGACTTGAATCCTTTGAAGAAAACCATTCTTTGAAAGTAAGTGTTCGGTTTGATGCAAATGCCCCGAGGAGGTCTTTTTTACTGTGTCAGGTACTATTGTAATATATGTTTGGGTTACAAGATGATGTCATATAGGCCTATGTTTTCTAAACACCCGCTCATACAATGCAGAGACTGAACAATCGACTTAGAATTAATTACGTTGAAGCCAAAACTTCTCTTTTGAAATTAGAGAACTCTCACGCCCACGGATCCTTTGTTACGGTGGGTTACTAAGTTATTCATACAAATACGTGCCAAAAACTCTATAAAGTATTATTCATAAACAATTCGTTGAACCCTAATTAAAACTTAACTTCTAGTTTTCACAAATAGCAAGGGAAACCCTTCAGACTATACCATTACTATAAACGACTCTACTATACAAAGTGTAAGTAGCACACAATTTCTAGGTGTCATAATTGATCATAAATTAACATGGCAAGAACATATTCGCGAAGTAACTAAAAAGGTTTCTAAAACAGTAGGGGTTATTAGCAAAATAAGATATTTTATTCCAAGAAATATTATACTCACCCTTTTCAATGCTCTGATTTTTTTCTCAGCTAAATTACAGTATTTTGTTATGGGGGCGTTCTGCAAACTCGTATCTGAATCCACTATACATTCTTCAAAAACGTGTTCTCCGAATGATTTCAAACTCGTCTTACTATGCTCATACAGCCCCTCTCTTTTTACGTTATAAACTTCTCACTTTGAATGATTTGTACAATAAACACAAACATAACTCCCTGTCTGATGTTTTTAATTGGTTTTTTATATCAAATAACAATTATCATTCCTATCCCACTAGAAATAAGGACAATATTATGCAACCATATACTAGGACAACGATAGCACACTCTCAAGTCAGAGGCTTCGGCCCATCATTTTGGAATTCTCTTTGTGATAATATAAAAGATTCTCCCAGTTTAAATATTTTCAAAAAAAAACGGCTGAAATCGCTCCTTGTCTTAGATTATGATTACTGAATTCTTCTTTATTTGTTATTGAGTTAAAATCAGTAATATAATTATCACTCCATAATGGGACCAGACTAGAAAAGTTTCTTTCAACAAACTTCCTTCTGGTTCCTCTACCTTTATTGTTCTGCCATTATTTTTGTATAATGTTAGTAATTAGAATACTCTGTATTCATTGTTATAATTGTATGTTTTGTGAAAGCTACAATTAAAAGGAAGAAATAAAACGAAACGAAACGAATAAAACAATATGTGCATGGTCAAAACAACTCTAGATAACGAATCCTTAACGAATCCTTATATGGGAATAGTATAGGGTTTGAAGCATACATACTTAAAAAGTTATGTCCTTGAGGCAGGCTTTTTGTTTTGTTTCTGGGTCACGTTGCATCTGTTACAAGGTGATAAGCCACGCGTCAATACAAGCTACACAATTAAGTTATGGTCTCAATGACTAACACACACGAAATCGGCGGCGTAACGATTCACTTGGGGGAGGGGGAGGGGGCGGTTTCCAGGGGGCGACAACTTTATATAGAGGCCCTGAAGAGAGTGCTGCGAGCAACCGTGCGCTGTCGGACAGAACTTTTTCTTATCATGGGCACCTTCTGAGTGAGGGTAACTTAATTTATCTAATAATACAGTTATATTACTGGCATATATGTTGCAGACACGGTACATTTCCTTGAAAATAAACAAACTAGTTCGATGAGATTCGAGCCTCCTCTCATCCCGTAGATTTACACCGCTGCACAAAGTTCATATGCTCAGGCTGTATGATATACCTGATGGTTTGGACGATATTAAAAGTTGAAAGTTGTTCATGATATAATAGTGAAGTTTTTGTGACCAAGTACTGGAGACTACTCAAGGAAAATTATGATTTCATAACCCTTTGATAGTGTTCTCATGGAATAATCTTCACATTTCAATTCAGAAAATAAGTAATAAGTCGTTTTTTTTACAGTTTTCACCATACTTACGACACCCTCTGTAGGCCAATTGCGACTTCTACAGTTTATTTATACGTATTAGATTTACAAAGAACAATGAACAGCATATGGTACAATTCGTTCGAGTGAAGACGTTAACCCGTTTAGCTATAAATTAATTTTTTAAAAATGGCTGTATAACATATTGCAACATTTTAGGATGTTGTAAGGATTTTGTGCATCTTCTCTTTCATTTCCAATGGGTTCGTGTTAGTGTTTATACGTTTTGATATCTTGAACTCGATGAGCTGCTATAACATAACAGTGAAGATACATCCATTACAATACCTAACACCGGTAATCATTTACAACAACAACAACATCGACGACGATGATGATGATGTCGATGACAGCGACGACGAAAGCGATGACGACACCAACCAAACAAACAGCAAAAAGAACAAACAACGAATACGAATAGCAACAACAACAACAACACCAATCAACAAAAGCTGCCAAAGAATAAAATAGAAACGGACATAACTTTCTACGCTTGATTGAATTGAAATTTTGCCATCTTCATCTTTACTGATCATTTGATATGCGGACATCGCTGACGTCATAATGAATTACATCAAGCCTATATGTTTGGACGGATACATTAATGCAAAAATCAAATGATTCCTGTATCACTGGATCATTTCTAGTCACCTTTGACCTAGAAGAAATCCTATTTATTAATATTACTTATTTTACTGTACTTTTTTCCTCATCTTTTTAAGCGTCTCTTAATTGTTATTCCATACATTTAAACAGAAGCCAAAGTGTCAATTCCAGGTAACTCAGTGAAGTCTACCAAATAATGAAAACTATTGTCATATTTAAGCGATGGACGTCCAGACTTGTCAGACTTTATCACATAAGCCACGAGTAGTCTTTATTAAAAGCAGTTCTGTCAACATGAAATATTTTCAGCATGCAAACGACTATTCCTGCATGTCTGCTAAAAAAAAACGTCCTAAAAATGGCGCGCCATGCATCTGAATACGTTGTGTGTTTTTAACTTTATAATCGTCCAAGGTTCGCAACTTGTGTTTCTGGAACGAAAGTTGTGTCTTACTAAATATTATGACAATGAAGTATTGTCATTCTTTCATATTTCCTAAGACTCAAGTGCATGGATATCACCTATACGCCTTTAACGGCCAACACAATAGGTATATATATATAGGCCTACATATATATAGGCCTATACAAGGGGGTAGGAACCGGGGGTGCTGGGGGCGCCAGCCCCCCAGTGAAAAATATAGGGGGGCGGAAGTATCATTCCGCCCCCCCCCCCGCTTCGCAAGTCAGAAAACCCCTTTTTCATTTCTGCCCTTGGTGCTCAGAACATTTTGACAGAAAAAATCTCATTTGGGGGAACCAAATTGCATCTAAGGCCAGGTGAAAATGCAAAATTATTTACAAAATGGAGTGGGTGTTGAAGTGTGCTATATTGCACCAAATTGCATCTGAGGCCACCTGGAAATGCAAAAAAATTCCAAAGGGGAGGGGGACCCCTCCCCCAGGCCGGCCATCAGTCTTCAGCCCTCCCCCCCCCCCCCCCAAAAACATTCCTACGCCACTGGGCCTATATATATATAAAGATGATAGACAGTGCTTAGTCTATCGCATATATACCTCAGTAGCCTACAAGCCCAGAAAGCGCAGCCAAATATCTTACGTACGTCGCAGTATATATGAATATACCCAATATACAAACTGTGGCTGCGACAATTCTTGTTTTTTTTTTGTGTGTTAGTCTGCCTGCATATACTTACTTGACTTTTGTGTTTGTTCGTTCAACCGTCTTTGCTACACAGGTTATAGCAAATCCTCTTATCACATCTGTTTTCACATTAAGCGAATACGTTTGAGGTATCAAGTCTATAGACAAATTTATACCATATCAAGAAATTTTGGTAAGTTCAACGACAAATTTCTTTACGCGTTCGTTTAGAATTTCGTTTACAATTTTCGTTTAGTATTTATCCTTCATAAACGTAAAAGATATCATTTCATTTCATGCTATGTAGTTTAAGTGTCGAGATTGAAGCGTATAAGTTTTCATGTAGTTTCGAATGAAGTGACAACGAGACGTTATTATTTTCCAAAAGGTATCATATTTAGATGTCCATGCACTCACTCACTATATGAGTCCAATCGTATACAGGTTGTTCTAAATTCTAGCGAAGTAATTTGCAAGTTACCCCAAGCAACGGGTTTATGTTGATTTTGGTCATTTTATTTTTGTTTTTTGGGCAATACTATTCCATGACAAAATATGTGAGTTTATGTGCCGACAATTTTTATCAAACAAATTTGGAGTTAAACCTTATAGCGTAGGCTGTATTGACATGCTACTCCGTGTGACCTTATACTGAAAGACTACGCTGTATATATTAAACCCTTCCCTTAGTTATGGGGCACTCAATTCCCTATATAATAAGTCATAGCCTGCAATATAACCTTGACTAGATTTCCTTTTGTTATTTCTTTTATTGGCTTTGTATTCTTGTCACTTTGATTTTGGAGTGTTAAGTCAACAAAAAAGGTAACATAACACACCACAACACACCACAAGTGTTTGAATCTGCCTATATCAAAGATTTAAGGCTGTATAATATCAAAGTCACAACATAGCATAATGTTAAGTCCCGATTGTATACGGTGTTGCAATCAAATGCAATGCAATTTAAAAATAATTGTCCTCAAATTTTGTGTTCCTCAATTAACACCGAAACAATAATTAATCAGTTAGGATTAATCACATAACATTAGTAATAATTACTAGTTATTTTCATACTTTGTAAAAAAAAAATTATTTTAGCCTCTTGCTCAATAATATCACGTGTACGGTACACTACAGCAGAAGCAGAAGGTTGTCCAAGGTTCCATATTTTCCAACCTTTTTTTCTTTTGTCAATCATTCAAAATAACATCTAAATACATGTCTGCGTGCAAATATATTAGCGACTGAGTAAGCTCTTTAATTATAGGTAACTATCATAACTATGCATACCAAAAGATTCGACACTACACAAGATTACAGCAGCATTTACAATTCAACACCTGTTGACATGGATACCTTCAATGATGTGTTTGCTAACAACGTTTACCTTACACATATTACAAGCTTTTGTAATTCGTCCTTCTTCCTTACCTGCATTAAGTGAGATGGCGTTATTTTTCTTGATATATGAATCGATAAAACCATTGATCCTTTAAGGTGGAAGGTATAAGACCTTTACGGTTCCCAGCAATGGTAATATAAACAATATTCCCTCGAACCACCTGAGAAAAAAAAAACTGTTTTAATACTGCACATATTGTATGCACATTATAGCTTGTCAAGAATTGGAATACTGGCTTATGCCGCCGGTTGTTAACGGGGTAAGTAACATAATAATATTGTTTGCAGTTTTTCCAACACTTAAATAAGTAATTTTGGCATGAACTTTTGTTTTTACCTCCTCGCACGTTCATAATGCTACAATATATTTCTTTCTTTCTTTCTTTTAATCATTTGTGTTCAAGTATTCAGCAGGAATACTGGTTCATTTTCGTCATGATTGAGCATATCAATCCAAATATTTCAACACCCCTGGTACAAAAAGTCTCTCCATGCGTTGATATAGCACCATTTTACAGTAAAGCCCCTTAAAAGAGGGTACAAGACCAGACAAATAGGGGAAGCTCAAAGTGGCAAGGCTTACAGCAAAATGAGGATCTCAATTTAATCAATGATGTATAGCCTGATGTGAATCTTAGGTTTACTTATAGTTAATTGATTAATAGCACTTCATTTGATGGAGCACTATTGTCAAGTGAAGGTTTTACCTAAACTATTTTGGATACTTATAGAGAGCTGAATGTCAGGGTCCGTGATCATGTGATGACAGACCTTACACCGGGGTTTACCACAATTGAATTGTCTGAATTCTACAGACCTTATTAAGGGTTCTCTTCAATAATTTGTAGGGACAATTACAATCAAATTATTGAAGAGAACCCTTAATAAGGTCTGTAGAATTCCCAGGGAGAAACTGCTTCAAAGTCAACATAGGGAGGTGAAAGAGCATCGTATTCCAGCTCTCTCCATCTGGGGTGTGTTTACATCCAGGTCCATACAAGTGTGACACTCCCTTTGTGATATATCTTATCACTTGTGTTCTCTGTCCTGATATACAATGCATTGGCCAAACCTCCACTCCTTTTCGTTTACGACTTAACAATCACAAAAGCACAATCAGACTCAACAAAACCAGTTTTCCAGTGGCTGAACATTTTAATCTTCCACAACATAATATCGACTGTCTTAAGTTTGCCATAATCCTGGGTAATTTGTCTGACCATAATAAAAAGAAACTTGAAGGAAGTCGAATTGATCCATAAAGTATTCGTTCACACTGTTATGGTCTCAATAGGGATATGGCTTTTCTTTCCGGGTTCAAGCACTTTGAGCAGTCTGGGGCTTACGGTAGACTAACGTGATTTCAATCACTCTTTTTACACCTGACGAAGGACCAGGTGTCCGAAAATTTGTGTAGCGTGTAGTTATATCTATTCTATTCTAAAAATTATGTTGGATTTAAAGGCATTACATGTTGTCC
>KN888215.1:42373-62707 GCA_000934455.1 Apostichopus parvimensis | reverse complement strand
ATTGATTCAAATTCATGGAGGCAAAGAAGAGATTTAGTTATTTTCACTGATGAACTCAGTCTACGCATGCGTACTTGATCGAGGGTATCAAACGGCTAATGGCAATTGGTCAAGCGACAACACAGGAAAAGAGAACTCATACGTCCTTCTTGACATTGTTAGTGCCCAGTGCCTGTCCTTTTGTTTTCTACCTTTTTTTCTTTTCTTTTTTTATAGTAGTCGATTTGATGGTTAAAGGCGCCTCGTATTTAAGAAAACTCATGCTTATAATGGAAACACTTTGTTTTCACGTGACCTGTTTCCTCCATATCTGATAAGTATTAATAAAACATATATCACACATGCCGCAACGAGCCCGATCTGACTCGATCTGAAACATAATACATTATGTTTTCATTTAAACAAATAATAAATTATAACAATTAAAAGCAACGTAAATATATTGTGATGTTAACATTTAAGAAGTTAAATACAATTGATTTATTGATTCTTAAATAATGAGGTTTAGAAAATAATGAACTAAAAAATATTACAGAATACAAAATGGGATACGGTATTATGGTTTAGAAAAAAAATGAAATATAATACAACAGAAAGATTAAAAAAAACATATTGGTGAACAAAAGGCCAACAAGTAAAGGCGATTGCTGCATATGAAGGGTATAAATATCTTTGGTTAAAATGATCTTCATAAGTTGGCTTTATTTTTACGATCACTTTACACATTTCAGGTATAATAATCCATAATTCCAGTAAGGAAATATTAAATGGTTAAAATGAGCCGTCAATAAAAAGTGACGAGATTGAAATATCATAATTTTATTATAACATTTTTTGGGGGGTTAATTTGGGTCATCAAAGGTCTGTTTATATATACATTGCTTTTTATACCATTTTAAAATGTATTAATTGTGAATGAAAACTTGAACAACAAGAACTTTTCAAAAAGGAAGAAACAGTTTTTGACGTACATTGGTTTCGATGACGTCAAAAGGATTTTAGCCAAAAATTGCAAATCTTATGTGTCCCAAATAGTAGACATAAATTGCTACGAATGGCCGGGTGGGGGGGGGGGGGGGGGGGGGGAGGACGGTTGTTCCCACTTCTAATCCTTCGTCCCATATACGTCATGTTTAATGCTAATTTGCATACTTCGTGCTGGGATTTTGCCAGATCAACAGATCCTATAAAGAGAACCTTTGCGGCACAAAATCCGAAGATTATGATGTAGTTTTCCTCTTCTGTTGATTAATACAAAATCAGCGATCAACGAAAGATACTTTAACAGCCCCTCCCGGCACCATCAGACCCCTGATTGCCGGTTTAATTGCAGACTTCCCTCGAAACTGGAGCTTGAAGTTTCTTGATATCTGTGAAGAAAGAAAATCATATAAATTGATAAGAATGGTTTCAAGCTGAGTATTTCTATCTTGAATACGTGAAACCAATGTTCACAATATTAAATACAGTTTTCAACTATATTGTCAGCAATTTAAAAAGACAAGACTACTAATAATAATAATTAAAATTAAACGTATCATGATTAAACTGACACCGAAACTGGATAGTGAGAGAAAAACATTGTATCATGTCGGTTTTAATCTCAACGTTTGGACTTTGAATTTTTGACTACGGAGGAGGAGGGGGTGTTTGAGTTGTTATAACCACATTGCCAAAATTGCATCCGACTTAATAGAGGCAAAGTCTCAAGTCATTGTTTTCATGGTATTGAAGGTCGTTCGAATGACTTTATCCAAGAGAGGCCCTCCCCCCCCCCCATCTCACATCACTCATCTTTAACTTCCTCCCCCTTCTCCCTACTCCCCGTAATACGCCAGTTGAATATACCTGCAATCTAATTTTAGGCAGATTGTGAACAAAGAGTAAACTTCGTAAGAAAGGTCAAGGTCAAGGAAGGTCAAAGAAAGGTCTACGCAATAAAGGTCAAGGGAGACAAGAGGGCGCCTTAGTTAATAGACAGCCTGCGTGGCTGTCAGCTATTTTTAGAGTTAGCATACTGCAATTTGAGATGAACCCGTTATGATTTTTACCTGGACTAGAGCGAGGTGAAGCTCCAGCTCAGCTATTCTCCTCCCGATACACATCCTTGGACCGAAACCGAATGGGATGGATGCAAAGGCGGCGCTCTTTGCGGCTGTTTGTTCGTCCTTCTGCAACCATCTGTCCGGTAAGAAGCTATTTGGCTCTGGAAAGATGGATGGGTCCCGCCCCATCACGAACTGGAGGGAACCAATCACTGTCTATGAAACAAACGACAGAAAATGTTAATAACAGTAATCATCGTTATCGTCACTGTTACTGTAGCTGTTACTGTTATCTGTTACTATAACTGTTATATGTAACCGTTACTTTTGCCGCTACTGTCACTGTTACTGTCACCGTTATACTGTTATCTGTTACTGTCACAATTACAAATTACAATCACAGTCATAACCATACGTGATGTTTACGGCACTTGGTGAAGTTAACGTGATGGTCACCATTATTTAGTAAACCGGTGTAATATGAGAATCCCCAAAACTCTTTCAAATTATTTTGTTTATGGGTTGTACACTTGACCTTAGAAGTAATGACCTAACTTAGGTCGTAAGAAAAACATGTCATTACAAATAATCTATGTAGGTTTAAGTTACTGCATTGTTACGTGTTTCGAATTTGAATCCATCGTAAAATATATGATTATCGCACCACAAGCTCGCTCTATTTTTGATTTGCGAATCCGGTTTCGGAATTAATCGTGTGATTTTGCTATCATTATTTTTAAGCGACTAAAGGATGTAAATTGGCAACATTTTCACAATAAGTCTGTTTTTGTTGTTGTTGTTGTGTATGCTTTTTTGTTTACCTTCTTCGGAATGTGATAGCCTCCAATGATGACGTCTTTATCAAGAATTCTGTTATTGGCGGGAACAACTGGATATAACCTGCGAGATGTAAAAAAGAGAGAGGCAAAAAGTTAAAATGTTAATCTAAAAGTGCTTTGCTCTCATATAGCTACAATATAGGCATCAATATCCGTTGGAGAGACGAGAAGTAAGTAAGGTATTATGAGGAACTTCTTACACCTAATTTATTGCGACCTTCGGAGAGTTTTGTTACATTACAGTTATTTTTGAATTTGACCCTCAATAATTTGCAAGGATGAAATCGTCAAAAACATTTCTTTTGAAACTTTTGGAACAATTTCAAGCAGGTTCAAGCAAAATCACGATTGATTTAAACCTATATTCATGACAATGTGGATTACCTTAAGGTTTCTTTCATTATTGCTTTGAGGAATGGCATTTGCGATAATTCCTTATGAGTTGCTGTAGAAACATCAGCAGACTTCATCACCGAATCTACCTCATCAAACAGTCTCTCTTCTGCCTCTGGGTGCCTGGAGAGTTCATACAAAGCCCATGCAAGGGAATTTGATGTCTGGTGAAGGAAAGGAAAGATTGCTTATAAAATAGAAGCAGCTTATCTATTATCAATAACATATAGCAGACATATGCTTGTAAAGAGCACCTTCATCGAACAAATAAAAAAAATCTTCCATATGAGAGGTATTGTTTTAGGTTTAATTTCCTACAGTTCAGTTGATTTCCACTTGTCCAAAACAGCAAGGATGGAACAAGTAGGCCGATCAGGTACAGAGATGGAGACTTAATCAAGTCTACATGTAACATTGAAGAGCCACTATAGTGTACATGCCTGGAGAACGGGGAAGCCTGCTTGGTTCTGGGGACCACAGCCCGGAGGGAGGAGAAAATATGGAGGGGTTCCTACAAAATATAGGATAAAACATTACAATTTCATATACTTGAAAATGAAGTGTGCGAAAAGAGGGCGTGCTGACAGAATTGTCCCCGCGGCCAGTCATGGCTATATCGAAGCTTTTGCTAGTACGTACTGAAAGCGTGATATTTCTTTTGTAGCTCAAAAACAGCGTTTAGGTTTATTTTTTATTTCTGCCGTGGTTTAGCGACTTGTGACTCGGTTTCGAGAATGACAAAACGTGAGATGTTTGCCGTGGACAAACGGCATGGCTCGGAACACTTCTCCCATTAAACGAAATTAGATTTTGATATTTGCAGCGTCGGAGGCCATGGCGACCCCTAGAGACATTTCTGTCGATTAGCCCCTTTATAGACACATATACTTTGTAAGTTTGTATTAGTGAGGCCCATGGCCAATTGTCGACGTGGATGGACCGAGGAGAAGCAGGTGTACTTTTAGTCTAGCGGATTGTTTTATTTCATTACTAAACAGTAGTCTTAACCCTGGTCAACTAGTTTCTCAGTCACTTAACTATGCCCCTTGTTCCTTCTTTTTATCAACGATATATTCATTTCCAAAACATAGTGACGATAACAACGTCAGTCTCGAAGTTTATAAACTAAACCGTAACTTAGGCTTAGGTCTATCTACTTTCTTACGAAGAGGTTAAGATGGACTCGATCGTTATACTAAATATCTTTCTTTCTTTCTTGAATTAACCTGTATACTTTGAGCTCCAACTGTATTTGTGTATATGGTGGAACGGCAACATAATACATGTTGCAAGTAGGCCTACGACCAGCTGCCTAAGCATCTCGCGAGACAAACTTGGCGTCTTACATACGGTCCTATGAGATATGCCCGTCCTATATCTGTGACGTTTGCACATGTTAATACTCCAACGGGAAAGGAACAGCACAAGGTTCATTATTGTGTTGAATACTGTGTTAACGTTTGTGCATACATTGTTGTTAAGATGGGACATATTGTACCCATGCTTGCATTGCGTGTAACAATTACATACTGTTGACATCCGGAACGGAATATATGTATACTCTTGAGAGTCACATAGAGAGCCCACGTGGGGATACGAAAAGAACAGCTTGAAATTTCAAAAGTCACTTTGGTAAATAAGTACCATTCATTTTGACGACGAATGATTTATGGTTTATGTCTGAGGTGTGTGTAGTCTTGATTGACCAGGCACCTGTCATACGATAGGCAAAGTAACAATCTGTGACACCATATCGCTAAAACATGTTCCCTCTTGGAATTTTTAACGGAGACACATATTGCGGATCCAATAGAGGATTCTGTGAAAACTCGTACACGTCTGCATTGAGTTCGTTTTAATGAAGCCATAGTGTCCTTTGTGACCAATCATATTTGTCAAACAAAATCCACGGAAAATGAATAATTGCAGCCATGCAGACAGTTTGTCAACACTTGAAATTCATTTAGCATACATGTCTCACAGCTGCAGTCAGTATATATATAACGCTAGGCCGAATGAACGATTGTGCGATGGAGATAATCCCGTATGTGTATTATACTCAAGAGTTGAAATCGTGGCAGGAACTTGGTAAAGTAAATATAGGTCTTATACTTTATAGCAACATGGGGTGAATTCGTGCAACGTTTGAACTTTTGTCATCAGAGTAGTCTACTATACAATATAAATATTGTAGATTGGGGCAACATATATACTAAACTAAGCCTGGTTGATTTCACTTTATCCTAGAACAATAGGTCAATAAGCAATATGCGGTACATATGTTAAAATACTATTTTATATAGCAACATATCGCTGTCGAAATTAAGGCAACGAAGCGATTGTTGCATGCATCACATTAATTCTATATCTGTATTTGTTTCTGAGTCTGAGGCATACCAACAATTTAAGTGGGGGCACCATTAGGTCAAGGAGGGAGGGGACAATATACTCGTGTCCTGTAACTTGTGAAGTTTCTGTTTACACATGATAGTGGCAGACACACAGTATAGTGTGCAGGGGCGACCGGCCTAGCTACGGGCATGTAGGATTCCTAGGAAATCTCCAACATTATGTTCTGCATCATTTTGGTTATCCCCTTACAAGGAGTTCTCACCCTTCCAGTGATTATGGCAATATTACAGAAGCTTTGGCATGTGATGCGTATGTAGGATTTTGTTACCATTTGTTTCCTTCCCTTCCCAATAAAAACCCATGCCGCCCCACATCCCATCCCCTACCTCGAAAAAAAAGTATTTAGCTTCAATCAGGCCATATCCTGAGGATATATAGCCCTGACTTAATCGCATGCGCCTGATCCATATACGAGTGATAGGCCATATAAACAATTTATGAGAAAATAATTTTGTAAAATGCTTGCTGACGTTTAAGCACATGTGTTCAGATTTCAGGCTGCACGAACGCAGCATTTTCTGTGTGTTTTATTTGTATTTATTTATTTTTAATTGAAAATCTTCTTAAGAGAGGAGTCCTTTTTATACATTTATATATTATGAGTGCCTTGTGCAAGATGGAGCTATATATCGAAACTAAAGCCATTTTTTGTGACACTTGACCCCGCATGCAGCACTAAAGACCATTATCTATCAACGAAAATGGGGGGAGGGGGGCGGGAGCAGGGTCCGTACACACCAATCGCACCCACCACCTACCTCTCCCTGCTTACAGGCCTGAAATTGTTTTGTTTTACTTTTTACCTCTGTGTGGCAATACGTTTGACCCGTTTTGTTGTAAATACTCACAGTGTCGACTCCGGCAAGCAGCAGCTCACACGCGTTACTGTATATCTCCTTCATTGAGAGTTTCTCACTGGCTAACAAGTGTTCAATAATACCGTTCGATGCTGGATTGGCTTCTCCGTCTGCAAGTTCCGCCAACCTCTTGTCTACTGCTTTGCGAGCTGTGATTTCAAGAATAAAATATCCACTTAAAAACAAAAACAAAGCAAAGCAAAAAAAAATTAAAAAATAAAATAACAGAAATGTACGGCTATAGGGACCATCGTATTCGTTTGTGCATTGGAATGCTTATCCACCGTACCCAATAAATATCGTATTCTACAATACACCGAGGGTTTCTTTCTTCACGTGTGTAAAGTTGAACCATATAGCTCCTTTGTTTGAGAGATTTATTTCAATATCGAAAAGATTTTCGTCCAACCTTATGAACATATGTCATAAGTATACGTACATAACTTCCCCAGATTTTTGTTTATTTACTTCACTTCATCTAGACACAGCGGTATGAAGACACCCCTACGTAGGGGTGTAAAGACATCCCTGGATCACGGGCGAAGGTGCACTGATGGGTAGGGTGCATGGTTGGTAGCCTACCACGTCTTTTCAAAATCGACAAGTTCATTACAAATTGATTGAAGCATTCACTGGATCTGAATTATAAACTGAAGTTCCTCCTAACATATGGAGACGTCGCATTTTCTATTCCGTACAATCCGGCGGGCCCTCAATTATGTACGTGGTCCAATGTGTGATTTCTGTGGTAATCGACTCTCGCCCGCAATTAAAGCGATTGTTTTTCGTTGGGGAGCCTAGGTTCCGTTAATTGAAAGAGTTATATTTCCAGCAACGCTAAATACATCAACTTGCATTAAGTTTTTTATCGGACTGAGGGTTTGAAAGATAAAAAAATGATGTCGTATGCCAATGGGGAATATCCTCATACCCACACGCTATACCCACATGCCATTACACGGAAATAGTGCCTTCCATTATTCATACTTTCATAACATATATACTTTACATACTAGCCTATATATGTGAACTATCCCACGTGGAACTCATGATAGTGACAATCGCCAGTAAGTACCGTACCGTAACAAGTTTGATACCTCTTCGCAAGCAAATATACAAAAGCTGCTCTTATTAATCAAATCACAAAATCCCCACTGCTGTTTTATCTTTCATTCAGCTGGCTAAAAGTAAAACCTCTCCATGTGTACGTTCCTTGAAAAAACGATGTATATTTATTTACACGAGCATTTCTGATTTGAAATGAAAATGGCAACATTGTTACAGGTGCATAACAAGGAAAAACAAGGTGAATTTAATTCCGTTTGGCCCAACAAAACATCCATTGGGATTCGATATCATCGCATATCCCTGCACACATATCCCTGCTGTAGTAATGATATTATAGGCTCTCCGTCGCCGACGGTTAAAACACATTCCTACACGACAATATCGCTTTTAATCAAGAAAGGTACGGTATTCTTACAAGCGTTATTTTGTAGGTGGTTTCATAAGCTATAAAGGTATTGGTCATGTTTCGTTATCAACTTGATATAGGACCATTTGTCCTTGGCATCATTTTTTTCTTCTCTCTTTTGAGTTTTGTGTTGAATCTGACGAACATGACATATGTGTCTACATCTGTGTTAGAGTCAAATGTCCAACCAATTTAATTCATGAGCCTCATATGTTTACAGGGCCTCTTCTCAATAAATTTAAAGTGGCACAGAACTAGAACCAATGGACAGACTAATAGCAGTGTTTCGATTAAGTTGAAGGTCTACAATGTATCAAAACTTATTTTGTACCTAAAGGGATCCTTTAAGCTTTAGATATATAATGAGGAATGCTATATATCTCCTTACGACAATTAAGCTTGACGTATGACGTCATCGATACTTGACGGGTAAAAGCTTACGCTGAACCCTACAGATACACATAGTTAACCTTTAGGCATGGCATGCTTTCCTATAATATATTCCAAACTTACCAAAGTTGAAAATGTAATCCCAGGCTTTCTCGTGATCGCGCCAAGGTTTTAATTTATATTTGCGAAAGAATTCTGGCGAGGTGAGAAACATAATCTGTCCCGACTGAAACATTCTGTCAACAGCGTTTATGAATCCTTGCGATTCGGGGGGCATGGGGTCCTGCAGGCACCCTATGCGAGACTCGAACAAAAGTCTAAATATAGCTGAGAAAGTAAAAATATATCGGAAATCGTGAGTTAATTTAAAAAAAAGTGAGCAGCTAAAAGTAAATAAAAATAAGGCCGAGATGCTTAAAGAGGTATATACCGTGAAACATTTGACACAATTATGATATATCGTATACTTTTACTTGAAATTAGCTAAATTTTTCCTTCCCATAAATAATACAACATTGCAAAAACAAGAACACTTTTTTTTATATCGTTTAGCTTGTCTTTGTGACTTATACTGAAGTAGCCTATATTGACCAGACGAGTATATACCCTGTCATACAATTCTTGTAATAAAAACAACATAAAAACTATGTGTAGACTACATGTCTGTTCAATACTTCGCATTGACTGAACTCATTCCCACCTAACCTATCACCTTCACCCCCCCCCCCCCCACCCTCCTTTCCTTGTACATCTCCACCGTCAGTCTAACATATCATGCATATACGCACGCCGAAGATACCAACTTCAAAAGTTCAAAAGACTGTTAGATTTCCCCCGCCCCCCCCCCCGCCAAAAAAATAATAATAAAGAAACTTTTTCAAGCCTCATCTGATAAAATTGTTTTTAAAATGAAATTTGAAAAGAGTTTAAAGGCAAAAACAGTCCTTGGTATGAAATCTGAACTTTAGCTCTAGCTTAAGGCGATATCAATTAAGTAACATCACTGTATAATACATTGTAACCTTGTTTACACCAGTACGTATTATGTGTGAATGACGCAGACAGCTGACAGGTCAACATTAACTTTTTAACCCATGGGACGAGCCCGTTCTTTTAATATTCATCTTTTTCCTATTTCGGGATTCCATGGCTGATTAAAAGTTTCTTTTCTCATTTTCGCCATCTCTTGTCTTTGATTGAAGTTATTCCCATGTGACTTCATTAGATGTCCGCAGTAGTACATTTCGACGTATTTTTTAAATGCCAAATGTTAAAATCAAACTTTTCGACGAAGTATGCGATGAAGTTTTTCATCGGTTTCATCTTTCTTTGACACTGTGTCTGCTCCAGAGTGTTATATCCAGTCTTGGTGGATTTTGCTAAATGCTTATTCAACTTTTCCTTGCAGTATTTACCTTCATCTATAGATGAATATACGATAGCCGACAAAATCTACTTGCCTTTAGAACTTAACAGGTTGTGTAAGCTATCGGGCTGCATACCGCACACAATTCTTGTCATTTCAAGTTAGATACCATATCAGTAGTCCATCCTCCAAGAGCAGTGTCATAATTGTCTAATTTTATATAGTTTTATATTCTTATTATATATTCTTATGACGTCAAGTTTAAGACGGTTGACATTTGATAGCAATTTTTCCTAAGCGTCATCCAACTTTAGAATCTGTATTTCTTGTTATTAACATAAGTGCGTTTGCCAAAGAAGGACTCCTCGTACATCTGCATCACCCCTCCCCTCCTGCTTACCAAGCTACATGCAGACGTTCTTACTAAAACGTTTTTCTCATATGTGTATGGTGTCAGCGGTGGGATTGGCTCGGCGTTAGTACAGAACAGACAACAGTTTATTAGAGCTAACAAGCGTGTATCATTACCGTTATGCATACTTACATTCCATGGACCATTTATACATCTCATTTGTCAGTTGGGGGACGACTCCGGTCTGGTCTCTGATAACTCGTAACCTAGCGACCAGGTCTGCGATTGTCTCATTGATGGCAGGGGTGAAAGCTTGTACCTCCTTTGGGGGCATCACCCTCTTACTCACCACACGACGAGCTCTGTGCCAATCTTCACCCTCACTGTAAACAATCAGATATAACTGTTATATAAAAAAAAAAGTTTGTCGCTGCTGTCTCTTGTAGCGTTAGGTAATGTTTGGTTTAACGATGCAAGGTCAGTGAAGTGTTGAGAATTGCTCTCAGAATGGAGCACGGTAGGGGTACCAACGTCATCAACAGAGCACTGGATTTTCATGACAATATTGCTTCACTCATAAACGTGTTGATTGGTCGCGGTGTATGTATGGGGGAGGTGTATGCGCCATAGAGGTGGGGAGGGCGGATGGGACATAGCAATATTATGAATGAATGTCTGGTGTAGGAATGTATAGTAAAGCAGTGACAAATACATCGTAGCCAATAGTAACCCACGAAGCAAAAGTATCGTGATAGTAGAGGTTATTCTGTTTGAGTGGTTAGGCTACAATTACCAGCTTAATGCATCTTTTTGTGAGGGAGGAAAAAGCTTCACACCGATTATGTAGAACACCGTACTAGCCTACCGGGGTGAATATTTAACAGGGAAATGGAATATCACGTTACATGCAATGAAAAGCACCGTTCTGCATTAAAAGTTCTCTCGGTTCTTTATAGTTCTTAACTAATAACCATTAGAATATGTCCATAGAGAAAAGAACTTTTATTCCGAGAGCATTTGTCATTTTCTAAAATAAAAATCATTAACGGGGACAGCTAAATAGTATAGAATTGTACCTGCAGTTCTCAGTCCATCATTAGACCATGGAGGTAAAAACAGATTTACCTCCATGATTAGACAGAACTGGGTGGTAAAATCCCCCAACCCCCCCCCCCCGAACCCTTACTGTATATGATTCTATAAATCTCTCTCCCACACAGTAATTATTTGACAACGTAAAACAACTGGAACTGCTAAGCCCGCATGCAGAGATGACTATGGTGTCCATTCTTCACATTCATGACACAATGGGTCCGTGAAACCCGAGAGATGATTTAGCGAGTTGCTCAGGTAAGATGAAAGGGGAATGTTTATTAGGTAGAAGAATGTTTTATGCCGCCAGGTGTATTGTACCTGGAGATGTAACGATACAGGTTAATTTATGATACTTAGCAGCTAGGTCGCATTGTGATATATGGAGTGGTTGTTAACAAACGACTTGAAACAAACAAGTGCGTCCAATTATCAGCCTTGCTATGTGTTAAACATGTATTTAGCCTAGAGGTCACGGTTGGCAGAAAAGTCTGTGCAAATGATTTTAGCGCTGCATAACTGATGTCGATATGACTCGTTCAATAATATGACGATAAGAAACTGAGGTATTTTGTTACACGGATTGGGAGCCACGCCATCAAATTCTCCGATGATTATCACCGGTAGTTTGTCAGAATCTGAGTACTTGGGAAAGGAACCACCATTAACCGTTTTGATGTTGTTATGAATACCGTGAGCAACTACCGGTTGTTATAGACATTTTCCATGTAATCGTTGCCAACATCATTGGAGAGGAGTTGGGTTCTCTCAGCCATGCAGCAGGAACGGTTTACATTCAATATTCGGTATTTTCACTGTATAGTTATAGTATATATACTTACTGTGTTAAGACACCAAGTGACTCGTTCTTATATGCTCGGTAAACCTTCCAGGGTTTCAAATCTAATCTTCTTGGATATTTGCTATCATTTCGATAGAGAATTTCAACTAATTCTGGTTTGGCCAAGTTGACTATTTCCAGAGACCCAAGTCGCTCCTTCCAAATTGGTCCATATCGTTTCGTGAAATCGATCTGCAAGAGAGAATAAAAGGAGGCATTGTCTTCATAATAGCTTCGGATGGTTTGATTACGTCATAGTTCAATGACAAATGGTATTATTTCTGTAAAGATGTGACAAGTTTACGGGGAAAATGAGTGTTCAAGTTGTATAAACGAATAGCATTTCTCTTAATGGAAGACAAAATCTGATATGTTGAAAAATATTACAAACGTCATTTACCAGCAATATGTTTCAGACCACGGGGGACTTGGGGGTGGCGGGCGGTTTTTGGAGGTGAGAAGGAAAGAGGCAGTGAAAAAAATTGCAACCAAGCTGACGGGGAACGAGACTAGACACTATAAAGCAAACACTAAAATATGCTTGACGTTGTACACGTCTCTTCGCCACTATACCTTCCCATTCCCCCTATACAAACACGTACCGTGACCTTATATTTTCAGCACATTTATTACATTAATGTGTATTACAAGTTTATTATAAATTCATGCAGGAAACTTTTGTGTGTTTTCCGGAAAGGCATAACACCTACACATTTACATAAAATTGATTTTACACCGACAGAGAACAAATTTGTCATTAATAGGAACCTAATTTGTCAAGTGCCCTTTTAATTTTAAGTCCCAGTTGATTTGGTTTGTCAACTAAAGACTTTGGATTCAAGCAGCGGAAATTGATGAACGTGACGTCTATGAAAATCAGATAGTATAACACACCGGTCCAGTTGCAAACGTAACGAAACCCAGTGAGAAAATCTTCGTACGAAAAATCGGTTAGAAATCCACGACGGGTGGGAATAATTCATAATTTGCGACCTTAATTTCTTCAACGTTAAGTATTGGTGTTACTTTTCAGTGACGTCATCGTCACGGTATAGCTATGATGTCGTGTGTTTGACGTCACATTCACAAGTCTTGCGTGATTTGAATGTCAATGCTGAAACAAAATGTCTCCAGAAAATCAACAAGAAGTGATCAAATTCCACCGACAACTTTAAAAAGTTTAGCTCACTACTGGAACATTTAGTTTCTTAGTTTACATACCTAGTTGTAATTGAACACTCCTAAAGATGTATTGGACACTCTTAAATGTATTGAACACAAATGGAGATATTGAACACTCCTATATGTATTGAACACACATAGAGATATTGAACAAACCTATACGTATTGAACACACATAGAGATATTGAACACTTCTATATGTATTGAACACACATAGAGATATTGAAGTATTGAACACACATAGAGATATTGAACAATCCTATACATATTGGACACTCCTATATGTATTGAACACATATAGAGATATTGAATAATCCTATACATATTGGACACTCCTAGATGTTTTGAACTCTTCTAGAGATTTATTGAACACTCCTTTATGTGTATTGAACACTACTCTATGCATTGAACACCGGCCTGGAGATCTATTGAACACTCCTATATGTTTTGGACTCTCACAGAGATGTACTGAACACACCTAGAGATTTATCGAACACTCATAGATCTATCGAACACTCCAATAGGATATATGTATATTAGACTCTCACATAGATGTATTGAACACCCCTAGATATTTCTTGAACATAGATCTATTCAAAGCCTCCAAATATATTGAACACCCCTATATGTATTGAACACCGGCCTGGAGATATATTGAACACTCCTATATGTATTGGACTCTCTCTCACATAGATGTATTGAACCCCACTATAGAGAATTCGTGAACTAAGCTAGATCTATTGAACACCTAGTTATCTATTGAACACTCCTAGATGTATAAGAATCACAAGGACGATTAAAACCGTGCACAGGAGTGTTTATGATCTGAGAAGACTTTTACAAATTTTAGCAGTTAAAATTTCGGGCCGAGAGCGATGACCTCCCTCCATAAGGGGGTGCATTGACGACGGGAAAAGAGATTGTTGGCAGACCCACGCGAAGCCCTCTGATGGCCACGGGCCAGTAGACTTCAAAGGGTCTACGTCTTCAAGATCAGCGTCAGCCAATATGCCGTACGAGAAGCTGCGGTTGACAGTCCTATCAATCAACATTGTGTGTACAGAGGGCGTATTACCAACCGGGAGACCGGCGTAATATGCTCTCTCAAAATCCTCTACTTAATCCTCTAAATCTGTCTAAATAGAACCACGAGAGGGGATTTACTAGTTTGTCATCACATTCGTAAATCCTGTTAGTTTTTTACGTTCAGACGGCTGTAATCTTGGGAATTCTTCCGCCGCCGGCGAAACCCGCCTAAGACATAATTTCACTCACTTGTATAATACCATTATAATGTTCTCCGCACATGATCTAGTTACGCCTCATTGCTTCATATAAGATAACGGTATGGTACAGTCGCAAAAAATGATTGAGAAAAGATTCACATTTATCTATAATGGCCATCCCCACCGTCCCTCCCCACACCAGTACCCGTAACCCAGCGCTCGTCCATGGTTAGCCTATAATCATATATAGGCCAATGTTATAAAGATATAAATGAAGTTTTAACCGGTATGATGATGTAAATTGTAACCATATATTGATGGTTTGACAACATTTTGAGAAGAGTGGAGGGTGGTATAGTTAATTCAATACTTATTAAGGTTTCGGTTAACGTTGTTATTTTATTACTGAACTATCACAATTATAAAATAAGAACTGTTATTTTTGGTTCAGTGTTTGGAATCTTACCCCTGGTGTTGAGTTTTCGACTTATTTACAAATATATAAATATTTTATATAATTCAAATCCTACATTACGAATTTGAAGGCATATAGGGTTACGATAGTTCGACTGTCATCATACCGAGAAGAAGTCAAATCCATATTTCACATGCGGACTTATAGAGAGATATGGCACCAACGTTACGATTTGCTGGTAGCTGGCTAGTATAATATGATCAACACAAATGAAAATGACGCACTGCTTTATTTTCATTTGTTATGGTTTCACACGTGGTGACTACGGGCTCATATTCACATATACTCCCCCTTCCCTTCCCAAACCACAATGTCCTTCACATCATACCCCTTCTCCTCGATCAATAAATATGTTAACTTTATTGACACTAGGCTTCTTGCTAAGCATTAGATATGCATGGTAAAGCAATGCAATTGTGAATATTCAGGTCCCCTCTTACTCGGTGTTAGCGCCCTTTGCCCCCCCCCCCACGCCAGACACAGCCAAAAATAGTAGTAAAAATAGAAGTATATTGCTACCGGCTCAGAGATTCAACTGACCACGCTGGCGCCTTGACAGAAGGCGTCGTATTCGACTCCTCGGACGGAACTATAGCACCTTCTGTGACCAAGAGGATATCAAAGGCCTCGCTCGGTCCCTGAAACTGGCGGCGCACTCTGCGCCTCGTACCCTGCGGTATATCCCTGCTACTGCTTTAACCATGCACTCATTGCACTAGTGTTTCAGCAGATTACATCCATGTAGCTTAAAATCTCGTAAATAGTATTACACGAGGAGTTCGACCTTGGCAAAGTCCAATGACTGTGGTCTGTCACTTTCAAATAAATCTTTTCGATGGTACGTAAACCGTACATTTTCAATCACTAAATGTACTTAGCCTGAACAATCTTATTGCCACCTTTCGATCGATCGTACGCTTCTTCGAGATCCCCCACCCCCACCCCCCCCTTCCCGCCCTTATTTTGTTATTGTTTTTGTTTCTTTTCGTTCTTTCTTTTTGTTGTACAGATACCGACATTACAATATCCACCACTCAAAACATTACAATTTGGTTCAGAAAACCTTCAAATCCAACAGAGTTGTCAGAATAATGAGTGCGCTAACACCAACCAAACCGGGTAAAAAACGATATAGGGACAGCGGTACAGGTGTGAGATAAAGTGAGGATGGGGAGGGGAGGGGATAAATGGGGTCAGTACTACATGAGTCAGACTGGTGTTCTGTGGTGCTAAAACTTTTAACCCGGTGACACCTCGCCCACGTGAAAATAATAACTTTGAAAATAATAGGGGCATGGTCCCAACCCACTCCCCATGCCCTGTCCTCTTTCTAAGTTCGGGGACCGTGTGATGATGAACAAAGCTACATAGCCTACACTCACTATATCAAATTATAACAAGTTTTAACCACATAAACGAGTATCACTCAAAATTAGTTTGCATTTGATCAAATCAAGACGCCCTACCAGAACTTTCCTACCACCAACGTATTAATCAGTGAACTAATTAGTGGATCGGTTTCATTCGGGACATTTTTTCGTCACAAGGAAAACGTTGACATGTTCATATGAAACAAGAGACAAAGATCAAATTAAAATAAAGAATTTAAAAAAAAAAAAAATCAAATTTATTTGACATTTCTATAGAAAGAGTTACCATTGGCGCGGGGTGAGGTGATGGTCGTGGCGGATACGCTGTCAACTCGTGTTGAATAATATGTATCTGCAGCCTGCAAAAGGCGTTAATTTAGAAGGGAAAAATAGCTCCATATTAACCAGATCGCAGCGCCGTGTTGTTTTAAGATTTATCATTTGAACTGTTTTCAACTTTCGAAGGTGTCAACGGAAGAATTTTATCACCTTGTTTCTGTCATTTGTTTACGACAAAAAGTGAAAAAACATAAATAAGGAAGAATTCTTTAGCCCCTTACGTTCAGGTTCATGGATCCTATCAACGCGTTTGTCTCTGATTTCAGGGAAAGATTTCTGTAGACTAAACATGATATCATTTTTCTCTCGTCCATGGGGTGACGATGGTGGACCTGTCACTATCATTATTGCCCCAAGTAATCCATCAACAAGAGGTTAATAGATAGTCATAATATCGTAAAGGACTAAAATAGTATTTAATACATTCCGTGAACAGATGAACTCAATAGAAAGAATAAAAAAAGTTACAGCATGCACACGGAATAAAAATACCAACTGTTTTACTAAAGAAAATTGTATTTCATAGCATACTTGTACACGTAAGAATTTATCACACATCGTATAGGCCTGAGGTAATATGTACCAATGTTGGTTTTAGTCTTCTTATGTCATTTATGACAGAGGACAATAACATTGCATTGCAACGCTTTCGCGTATCGGGCATAAGATTATGGTCTCCTGCACCTCTCTGACTAGATGTGATGACAAACTATACCGGTACATCAGACTGACGACATATATAGGGATCTGTATACATTGTATATAGGGACCCCGGACCTCACCTGTTACCATATATAGGGATCTGTATACATTGTATATAGAGACCTCACCTGTTACCATATACAGGGATCTGTATACATTGTATATAGGGACCTCACCCGATACCACTGAGGGATATGTATACATTGTATATAGGGACCTCACCTGTTACCACATATAGGGATCTGTATACATTGTATATAGAGACCTAACCTGTTACCATATACAGGGATCTGTATACATTGTATATAGAGACCTCACCCGATACCACATATAGGGATCTGTATACATTGTATATAGGGACCTCACCTGTTACCACATATAGGGATCTGTATACATCGTTTATATAGACCTATCCTGTTACCATATAGGGACATGTTACCAATATAGGGATATGTATGAATTGTATATAGAGACCTAGCCTGTTACCATATACAGGGATCTGTATACATTGTATATAGAGACCTAACCTGTTACCACATATAGGGATCTGTATACATTGTATATAGAGACCTCACCTGTTACCATATACAGGGATCTGTATATATTGTATAGAGACGCCCACAAAACGTGTTCTTACCTCGGATGGAGCGGGAGGGGGATCTACCCTTGTGCTGGATGAATTCTTTTTTAATAACGGTTTCTACGAGTATAACAGCAAAAAAGGATGGTAATTGGAGTTATCTTGAATGGAGTTAGACCATATCAGGATGTTTGGCTCTGCCTCAACCCACTTTAGTAACTAAAGAGGCACAACAAGGTGTAACTGGGTCATTCAGCTATATCCTTTGCGTGAACATGTATGATCATATTTTAATTTCAAATACCTGATGATCCTCCAAATATCTGTATGGATGTACAGAAATTATTCTATGCACATTAACTGACAGGTCTGCTAAATGTCTGCTTTAATCGTCTGTTAATATCTAGGTTGCTAGTGCATAGTTCGTTCCATTGTTGTTCCATTTTGACACTGTTTTAAAATTTAAATACAATTGCCGTAGAATGTCGAACTCCGCTCATCATATCTGCTCATCCAATTCCTATTTACCAATATCGGATGTTTTCGGTGATAGATTTGATCGATGGACATTTGATAAACAATGTATAACACCGGATATTTGCGATGCATTTATTTCCCGTACAAAACCACAAGTTTCGTTCCCACAGTATAGTCCGGGTTGACCCTTCATGCTGTGGTCATACTTCACGTAGGCCTATACCACCGCTTTACGTCCAAGGTCGGTCCTGCCGGTTACAGCGTTCTAAACGTTACGCATAAAGGGAACGACCATGCAAGTCGTGTAAACCTTCGATCTGCGTCTCAAGAAAACCGGGAACCCAGTGAGATTTGATAAATTCCTAAAGATATGAATATGCATATTTAAATTGTTTGCGTATGCTGTTCGAATGATGAGCTTTCCGCAACGTTTGAATTTACCAGACCGGAGAAGGAAGTATTTCAGTATACAATACATCAACGTTATTTGATATGTGCCCTAAGAAACATATCCTCGTCTGTAACTACATCTTTTTGTCACTCCAATTGACGAAGAAAGCCTTCCCATAATGTATTCGGCTATAACTTTTAACCTTTTGACCTTAGTAATTTTGTTTTAACGCTATTTCATATACTAACATCTCATATCAACTTAGCTCATCAACTCTACTAGCCAAGATCTATTAAGAGAGAGGGAAGAGAGAAGTATCCGGGCGACAAAAGGTTGATCATTCAATCAAGTTATTTTATTCATTAATGATTAACTGTCATTTTGGCGAATGATCCGGTGTGACTAATTGCAATTTTATTTTGAATAATACTCGGTAGGTTGGAAATAATAGCCGATCAGACTTTTAATGAAAGCTGCTTTAAGAGGCCCTTCAAAACGAGTCCCGCCTGCATTGGAAAAGTTGTGCGCTGTCCGGGTATGCAGAAAAGTGTATGCAGGCACATGAAATATCAGTGGGTGCATGCACGATTTGCATAGTTGCATTGTCAACCCTGACTAATCGCACAGTCATCAACGGTGACCGAAAGTGTATGTATATGCTCTTGATGCTGCCCTAGTAACCTACATGCAGGTTGAGGTATAAATGAGTTCACAATTGTCCGTAAACTAGATTATAACTTGGAAATGATGTATATAGGTTGTCTTGTTCGGACGTTACAACCAATCACAACTCAAAAACATTTTAAGCAGCTAAAACTTCTTTACAATGACATGATAGTTAGCAAGTAGCCTATGAATGATTTGTAAATTCTGTAAGTGTAAAAGCAGTCTAGTGTCTTCCTCTTTATTCCTGCCTGAACAAGCAAATGTGATTCTTTACAATGTCTAAAATGAAGGGTAGAGACTTTGTTTCCGTCAATACTTCATGCGGCTATATATACTCTTTCAACCATTTGTCAAGTCCCTTGGTACAGTATACAAACAGCCATACAAAAGTTGAAACAACCCCCCCCCCCCATCTCCCTATAACGAGTCGCGCCACCAGTTGTGAGTGTTCGAGCGACGTTAAATTTGAAAACAAAAAACAAAACAAAAACCACAAGACTGACTCGTTTGGCAGTGAGTGGAAACGCAATTTCATTCTTAGCTAGCTAGACTTATAAATCGAGAAACGTATTGACTTGGACAAATTGTCAAGTACGCCATGCAAGTGTATCGATTTGAGGACCAAACTTGATGGGTATAGGCTACATCTTAATTGTACCGACCTAAAGTGAACCTTCTTTATGTGTTTATAGCCTCTGTCATAACAATAAAACAAATATAAATCACCTTTTATCGTAATCCGATAAACGCTGTTTTGGAAATGGTTTATAGCACCAATGAATCAGTCCCACCGTCAAATCTCTAGGCCGATTTCCTTCGGGGTTGTAGGTTACCCCTCTAACTCAACCATTACGTGCAGATACTA
>KN888215.1:25485-40203 GCA_000934455.1 Apostichopus parvimensis | reverse complement strand
ACGTTGAACTGAGAATGAACGCTGTCGACTTTCCTGGATGCAAATCGGTCTAAGTTTACGTTGTACAGGACTTTCCGTGTATCTGTGTATAGCTTGTATATTCCTGTACTAAATGCTTAAGTGACATCATCTCCGAACTATAAACATCAGTTTAACCAAAAAGCGTACCGGTATATCATAAACGGTAAATTATATCGGTATATCATAATGACGGTATATAGTATCGGTATATCATTATAACGGTATATTATATCGGTATATCATTATAACGGTATATTATTTCGGTATATCATTGTATCGGTATATCATTATATCGGTATATCATTGTATCGGTATATCATTATTACGGTATATCATTATATCGGTATATCATTATATCGGTATATCATTATAATGGTACATTATATCGGTATATCATTAACATGGTATATTATATCGGTATATCGTTATTATACAAATAATGAATGGTTATGAGTGCAATAGTGCAAATATTTCATGAGTTGAAAGATGGAATGTTCCATTCAACGAGGCGCAGCCGAGTTGAATGGAACAAATTACATCTTTCAACTCATGAAATATTTGCACTATTGCACGAATGGAAACCATTCATTATTTGTTTTATACAACACCTTCAAATTTGGATATAATTGGAGGTAAAATGCACTCATGCAACAGATTGTTTCGAACATACAGGTTTCTCTGCTCTCTTACCATTGAAAAAAGTGCTATCAAAAAAGTATAACCCATGGTTCTATTTCATAGCGTGCAATAGAGCGGATTTTACATGCAATCGACGAGCAATTGACCAATCAAATGGCCGGAATATAATTAGGTGTTGTATAAAACGGTATATTATATCGGTATATCATTATAACGGTATATTACATCGGTATATCATTATAACAGGCATATGAACGTGTTCAGGGTCGGACTGGGCATGAGCTGCTAACGGCTTAGTGGTCCAACCGGCGGCGCTGGGGACTTGGGGAAAGAAACGCACATTTGGTGCATCGGACGAAACTAGCACATTGCACGACCAAAAGGAGATGGCCCTTAATTGGATTCCTCAGTCTGGTGGCGCATGTCACGTGCCTCGGATAGAGCCTCGGCGCACGATTCAGATCCGGCACACAGCCTACTATATAACCTGTGAACTGCGTGAGCGGTTCAAGAGTTTTTACTGAGGAGGCTTTTGTCTCTTCTTACACCCTTCCAAGATGGTGTCGCCACTGACCAGTTATCACTTCCCAGGTTTACTGCAAATGTTGTTACTGTTTACATACAAACTAGGCTACAGACAGACTCTGTGATCCAATGTATATGGTCCATGCATGCTCTTCCAATAATTGTTGGCGCCACATGGAGTGTAACAAATGGTATTTTTCCTTCCTCCTTTCAAACCGAAGATTAAATTTGAGAAGTTTGTGCGTAAAGACAGCTGGAAGTACCATTAATGGCGTTCATTATTAAAGTTATTTAGCAAGTAAAAGGCATGGTAATTACCAGTACGGCATATGAATGTACGTAACTACAGGATACGACGTTCGTAGTAAAGGTCAAATGTTATACCCATGACAGCTAGATTCAAACACTGTAAGTAATTTATGATGTATCCCATTTGAAATGTTTGCCCTACGTGGTTAAGATTTAACTCCATTGTTCATATCTTTACCAAGTTATTTTCCAATCAGTATTACCACTTACACTTTAACACGTATCATTCTAAGCAACGCTAAAGATAAACATACATTCGCTTCAAGAGTAATATTTGTTGAGGCGGAAGGGTATGAAGGAAGGACACCGTATTATCGACTGTACTTATTGTGTGTTAGCCTGGTATCATGGTACGATACAACTCATAAGCATGTTCGTGGTCACAATGCGCGTTAACATTTACCGTATAAATTCTAATAACTCCATGGAATTACAAGGCTCATGGGTTTTAGGTTTAAACATAGTGAACTCACGGTGAAAGAAGAAAGAAGCCAGAGATAGAAGAATTAGGTCGAAACTAGGGTGGGGTGGTTTTCAGTGTCTAGTGTTAGGCTATATTCGGTTCTGGTTTGACGAAGAACGGACTTAAGTTATCATATATAGGGAGTACAGTGATTTACTACATGAAGATATCAGAATAATGAAATCTTTGAAACTATGAAAGAAGACCCTTAAATTATGGCACAAAGTTCCAGTTTGTAAAATCGCAGTCTATACAAAGAGAAAGAGAGAGATAGATAGGAGATGACTGTGTTTTCTGCCACAGTTATACAACTGTTCCTGAACACCTCCAGTAACAGCGTGGAAGTAACCTAATGAACTACCTTATAGTGCAATGCACTGCGTGAAGTTACTGACATGGAAAGTACAACAGCTTGCCATAGGGGAGCCGGGGAGGTTGACATTCTGCCGCACGTTCACCCATATCATCATTGTGTCCTTTCGTTGTTCCGTTTGCTGTTGGCAAAGAAACGCGATGTCACTAAACATATCCGTATCAGTTTGCCACCTCAGCGAGAGCCCCTTTCTGGCAAAAGGCATCAGTGTATTTTGAATGGTAGAACTTATGGGATACACGACGGGCGGGCCGGGACCGTTTAATCGGTTTTAAAAATGGAGTAAATCCAACCGAGAGCTCCTGTAAACGAAGAAATGCATTTTCAAACTACCTGGGGCGATTAACCTTTGACCCAGAACACACCTGTCCTTTCTAATTCGATGATCGCTTCCGATCAAAGAGATACAGGTAGGTCTGAGTATGACGTCATGCTAGTTTGCCCCTGCTGTTAATTTAACTGGCCGTACTGATAAACGATTGTTTGCAAATAGAAACGTCAGTGTTTATACACACACTGAGTACAAAAGGACAGTGATATTGTTCTTTTGGGGACCAGCCAAAGTTATTCTCGCATGAGTACCATGCATGTGTCCGATGACAATGTGCGGATGCATGCTAAACACAATATGCAATCGATATTGCAGCTTGGACTTCGTTAAACAGCTGTGGCTGCCTTTTGATTACCTTAAGTACGAACTCGTGTTCCATTTCCCATAATAGATCAAGTTATAGCAAAGGTAAATAGTAAACATTGTACGGCGTTCCTTACGGGCGATATAGGAACATATACCGCCGTCTCGTACATATACGATTGGCTAATATAGTTGATCGCTGCAGCTACGGTATAATCATTGCAATAACTATCGCTGTCCAGGTTTTTGTCTCTATGCTAGTTATAGTGTAGGTATAGGCCTACATCTTAAACTACTAAAGTCACAGCTTCTAGGCCATTTGGCTAAGATCAGGTGTATGTTTATGTTCCACTTGTTAGGGGAATCGTGATACACACCTGACGATGTTCCCCCTGCACGGACACAGACTCGATGCACTACTGGGACGGGTTTAGGGCGCACCAGTCGTTCGGTTGTTTGGCTTTTCGTGCCCAAGTTCTAATTTCTGGGTGATTTTTCTTAAAAATTACTTAAATCACAGCTATATTGGCATACTATTGGGATTGATTCTGAACTGTTGGCCTAACTCGGACTTTCATCGTTTACCGCGATCAATCAATTTACTATAATTCAGAATTAGAAGATACAACGAATACGAACCAGCGATTCAGTTTTAAATATCACTACAAGAATCACCGAGTCATTACCCGCGCGGCCCTGACACGGGTTTGAGATTCAGAGGTGCTGAAATTGCAACCTGTGGCGGCACCACACCTGTGTGAAATCCATTGATGTGTAAATTATTGGGATCAGGTACCCCTCCCCTCCCTCAGGGTGAGAGTTCTGTGACCAATCATCTTCTGAATGATATAATGCAACCACTTAGGCCTGGGACAAATCCGATGGGACAAATTCGAAGTGACTTGGAATACATCAGTGACGACCACCTCAACCTCAACGTTGGTGAAATAAATTCAGGCGACCTACAAAGTACACATAAAAAAGTAGAAGGCTACAGGGCTTGGAAACTTTCTGAAAAGTAGGTCGAAGAAGGTGGTTACAACGGGCACTGCGTCGTTCGATTTATAACATGTCTCAATTGTTAAGTGTAACGCATCTATTCAGCTCTCCAAAGCCAACTGTTGGCAAGAACAGAGCTTGTGTTAGTATACCAATGAGTCCATGACACAATCTTCTGCTGACCTTCATTCATACTGGGTACTGTGGGAATTCGTTTTGTCTAAACAAAATACCATTTTATCCAACCCCCCCCCCTCCATTTTCCTCGGGGCCCGACCTATCTCTCGGTGACCCTGAACTCATGGTTTGAAGTTAAATTTTGTGAAAGGGTAAGGCGTAAGTGAGCAACTTACCTTACGAAATGAGGAGAGATACTTATTTCCTTATATCTATATAAAGCTATCCCAATATACGCCTATATACGAACGGTGTTTACTTCACGTATAAGTCTCATCTGTATTTTCATTCATCGTCTTCTTCTGTTTTTATTTTACTTGTCGATTGCTAGACGAAAGAATGAACTTGTAGGAAGTCATACCACCATAGAGGTCACATGATTTCTTTGTTATCGGTCAACCACAACCAATAAATCTATATAAGTATAGTATCTTGTGTTATGACATCGCAGAGCTTTAGTTCATACTCATTACATCACTTCCTATTGTGTAACGCTCTGACGGAGATATCACCATGGTTTGACGTTATGGAGTAACCTTGACTAGTTCTCTGTAAATGCGATAATTTTGCCCAGCTAGGGTTACTCCGGTCTCATTCCGCTTCATCTAGAATTTCATGAGAATCAGCTCACGTCAGTCACCGAAATCTACAGATTTACCGTACTAAAATTGCTTTACTAATTTTCTATATTTTGCCTTATTTTTGTCTCCCAAATATGCCTTTAAACCAATTAACTTTGGCACATTTGAATTGTTTCGATTAATCATCTCGACCCCCCCCCCCAGCCCTCCTTCCAACGCTCCTCCAACCCTCCCTTCTCCCCTCTCCTTCCGATCCTCCTGAATATCTGCATAGCAACGAGTTAAAGGGCCGTATAGGAAAGCTGTTTGGAAGTGTTGGGAAGCTGCCCGGGAATTGTTGTGAACCTACATACGCAAATGTATACTGGATGGACCTTTTAGGCCTAGTGCTCTTGTTTACACCTCTTTCAATTTTAATCTGTTTCCTCAATATGACGTCATCGACAACATATGTCCATCACCTTGTGCAGAATAAGTATCAGAGGTAACATGGTCACCTCTTGTGGGTTTAGCTTAACATCATCTTTTCTGTTCTAATCCAGGCAGTGTTGTACGAAGGCCGCCTCCTAATCAACAATTACCCCCTCCCGCCCAACCCTCCCCCCCCCCAAACAAATGAGATGAAAACATTCACCGAGTACCTCTCCACCTCCACCCCCGCATCGCCTGCAATAAATAACACTAACGACGCCCTTCAATCAAAGCACAAGCATGACGTTACCCATAGTCACATGTTGTGTATACGTGGAAGCCGTACCACCCAAACCACTCGTGCAACGATGATACACATATCTTCCATGGTTACTTTCATTCATGATGCTTGCGTTCGCCATTATTGGTCAAACTATTGTGCAATATAACACTTCTTTATCAATCACTTACAATTCATTCACAAAAATGTATCTGTTTGTGTGTGGGGGGGGGCAGGGGGACGAGACCCCAGAGGATGGGGCATCGACATTTTGTAAGAAAACGAAAATTCCCTATAGACCCATCTTCCTCCTGCTCCTCCCTAACTAGGAGACACACTTTGTTGCAAGAGATTCATCTGTAACATCTCTCCATAGCAACAATCGGTTCAAATATTTAACCAAATGTTATTGTTCATATTATGCGCCAAATTTAGATGTCGTTTGTTCCACGTATTTGGCATTAACGGTATAATTTCTGAGCTACTGAATTCATCCTTATGTACAGTTTCATGGAAAATTAACAATCAACCAACTTTCAGTACACTATAAATATACGCCGCATCGTACGAATCAATAAGTACTTTCGTTCTTCAACTTGTAATTTCACTGTAAAATGTGTAACGCTTTCGTTAGGAAATAATTGATCAGGCGTACTTATATCTCGGGGAAAATCCCAGCTGATCAAGAAGCAGTCTCTTAGAATTCATACAATATGAAATAAAAAGCAATTTAATAACCTCAATGTTCGACCGCTATAGGAGAGAGAGTCACATAAAGGTCGAGTCGTGATATAGACGAAGAAAGCTGAATAATTATCGACATAAAGAAATATATGCGGAGTATTTGTGTACAACAGAGTCATAGATGCTCTGGCTAGAGTTCCTTTATAGAGAAAGAACTCTAGCACTGGCAAACCAAGGACACTATCTTCTAATTGAAAATCAAACACGACCCCTCCCCCTCCCCGTTCCACTTCACGAAGCGAACTGTGTTGTGTTATTTGTGATGATCTGGCTGTTTATTTTTGGCACGTGTATATAGCAATCACAGAACTGGTCAACAACTGGAAAAGAAAATAAGTAGAATAACTGAAAACACATAATGATTCAGAAAGACACAGTCGTTCCTGCACGCTCCTAAACCCAACGTGACAGGCTTGTTTTATGGTCGTACTGTATAAGACAGCACTCTTAATGGGTGGAGTGAAGCCGGGGGGGGGGGGTGAGGGATACTATAGAGGAACATAGTTGAGGGGTAGCTTAACAATATTAGTGTATGTTTGATTTATGCTCACGTTAGTTTCTTGCCTGAAGTGTTGACAGATACCTAAATATGCTAACCAAGCATAAAAGACTTAATATTTAATTCCCACTGTGTACAAAGTTCGTACACGTTGTAAATCGTTTCTTGGGAAATGAAGCCAGAGAGATCAAAGGGAAAGTACCGGGGTGATTCAAACGGTTTCAATTGTAAACGATAGCCAACCATCACTATGACAACAAAACACATGCAAAGAATCACAATAGCATGGATACTGATTACTTGCAATCCTTCGGAAGAATTCCTAATCCTTATTATAGCTACATTTAGCTGAGATGGCCATTCCACAAAATGGCAATATAACGGTGCTTCCGAATATTTTAATATTGAATGGAGTACTTTCTCTCTTCCAGCCCTCCCTGCCTAGAAATAATGAAACGGGCAATTCATTGTGTTGCTTTTCAACATTTCTAGATACAAATCTTTCGACTTTTAATTCTTCTCTGTGTGTCTCTGGTTAAACAAAAACATAATTAAAAAAATTAATCGTCCGGTAGCAATCAAAACCGTGCATTTCACCCCATCCCTATTACATCCCTCACTCACTCACACCCCACTTCACCCTATCGTATCAACCCATACTTCCCCGTGTTTAAGTTTATTGAACTCTATTCTTAGAACCAAATTAAGATTGACAGAGATGTTATACCATATGGTGATGCTGAAATAAAATTCTCCGATCTGGAGTAAACAGACGGATTTCGTAGGATCAATAACAGCGTCAGATACTCGCGAAAACAACAACTCTAATCACAAATGGACTGCAAAGAGGCTATTGTTACGAGGACACCAAGATATACTTGTTTCTTTATTAACCTCTCTCGTTCTGGTCGATAACCCTCTCCCACGACCCTGGACTATTCTTCTTGTCCTCATCCACGCGGCTATAGGTGAACTATCAAAACTTTCCAAACAACTTCATCGTGGTTCAAATTGGCGGGAAAAATATCGGTAACAAAATTGTGCAAACAAAGTGTGTGTCTCAGCCCGATACAATGGCGTAGCCACGGGGGAGAGGGCGAGCGAATGGGGTGGGGGGGCGGTGAGGTCCACCCACTCCAACTCAAATATCGGTTATGCGCCCTTCTCCTGCCCAACAGAAAACTATTGTCACCCTTAAAACAAATGTCTAGCTACGCCCCTGGTCCGATCTACATACAGCCATCAAGGTCAAACTGTTTTGCAACTTCACTGGATTGTGGCTCCGTGCAGGTTTAATGTAATGGTTACAAAAATTGTCAATATATGATAAAATGTCTACCACATCACAAAATGACCACACATTTTGAGTATTTCTCCGGTGCATTATGCGTTATTGTTTCCATGTAAAGACGGAATTGACCTATACAATGGACCTCTTGACCTTCAACTGACCTCTTGACCTATACGTCTGGTCTAATTTCTGACAACTTCCACACATTTATCCAGGGTAGTAGGGCAACGTTATCGACGGTTGGACATGTTAGCAGAAGCAAGTGGTTTTGTTTGATTAATTAATTGCTATTAGAACTTTCCTAACATTTCCACTACAATTTATATTTGCGTTCTCATTCAAGTATTCTTTTTCAGTACGGTCCGCCATTTGGCACTTAATTACGCCTCAAAATGGATGATAACTTTTACCGAGGATTTGATACGAATGCAACAATATTAGGAACATATTTAGACGTTCATATACGGTTTATTTATATCAGCCTATAGTTACATCACGAGAGTCTGTGCGTGGCAAACCAAGGTCCCTGACACCATGAGGGGGACCAGGGGGAACGGTTACCCAATAATCTTCAAAAGTAATGAATTTCTCGAGGCCGCAATGTCGCGATAGATAGCCAATTCCAAATACCTGCAATGAGCATTGGTTTCAGACTCACGCCCCTCTGTCTCAAAAACCTGTGTCAAGGTCCCAGTAACACACACAGTTATCAAACGATCACCTTGCGTTTGGCTTGTTAACTTTGTGAAATATAATTTTGAAGTGCCATACTAACTAAAAATATATAGTTTATCATACACATAACTGGATACCCCCTCAATAAAACTATACAGAGATCCATCTGGCCAACTAAACGAATTGAAATATTCAAAATGTTGCGCCTAAATTTCATCGATTCTTATATCCAATTTAGGAGGACTTTATGGTGTTTTCGGGTTAGGGGTAGTATGGTGTTTTCTTTATGGTGTTTTCGGGTATATATACCTTGACTTTTTTTTATAAGAAATGTCACCAAAATAGATTGACTGAGCATGAAAACCGACTCAAAAACTTGCTCCTCTCTCAAATCCCTTTACATCGATACTATAACCATGTGATCATGACGAGGTTACGTCAACTGAGGTATATCACGAGCCTCTTCGACGGAAAAGGGAATAGATACTACACACACCATCGCGATTATATTTAAGATTGGAGAGCCATGCAGAGTGATGTGTGATAACAGTGGATACGATTTGCAGTTTAAGATGTAGAAATATGCCTGTATATTGAGTATCTCCGACGTAACTGTCAAAGAACAGGTACGGTATAAAACACCTAATCTTTGACAAAAATTAGGCTATATCGATCCATTGTTTTGTGTGTGACATGAGTGTATGTATGATCAATTCAACGAAATGTGCGGTTTCAGGCTATTCATGGTTGTACACTACTTTCGCAAAGGATGACAACACTTCGCGTACTGTATATATAAGTCAAAGGAAATGCGTGAGCTGCTTTTCAATGTAATACGTGATACACGCCAATACTCACGTCAGTATACGTGACACTTATACGATAATGTGTTTATTTAAACTTTCAATTTCCAAATAGGTTAACAATATATGTTACATTTCAAGAATGGGAGGAAATTGATTCCTGGAAAAAACTTATGTTATATATATATATATATATATATATATAAACTATATTCTATATTTGGAGAAAAGTGCAACTAACTCTTCACGCTGAGGTGCACCCAGAATATTGTCTAAGTTTTCAATTAATAAACTGTTTAAGAAATGTTAAAATCAAAATATAAAAGTTCCTTCCAACCATGGTATGTACTGTTTGGTATGTACTGTTCCCACCATAGTTAAACAGCCTCTAGTTAGACAGCAAGGCTGCCTGTCATATTATCTATAATGTCATAAATAATTTATTAAAAGTTAAATTAATATAAATAGATAACAGAATGAAAAGAAACAGCTAAATGGACTTGGAAATATGTTTAGAAAAATAAAAAGAGCAAAGAAATTTGCTAACACTGTTTAACCTCGATTTGCTAACATTGTTCAAAATTATCGGTATTTTATTCTCAGAACGATAATTGAAAAAACAACAGATTCAAGGGAGCAAGAGGAGGGGGGGGGGGTGAGGAATGGATGGGATGGGATGGGATGGGATGTGGAGGTGAGGAGAGGTAAGGTTCTTGCATCAATCGAAATTTAATTCCAACTGCATAGGGTGGATTGAGATTTGATACAGACTAGTATTTCTTGTAAAGCTATAATGTACATTCAAAACGACAACATTTTTATATAGTTCCAAACGAGTGATACAGGATGGAGCGAGGTGTGTGTTTAGGGGGGGGGTGGGGAAGGGGGTGAGGTGCGAGAAAATCATTCTCTCACATCCATGCAGTTGTTAAATAAATTGTGGAGAGTACCCAGTACCCATGTCATTATAAAAGGAGGGTGCGGTGGGAGAGACGATCAGCGATGTTTCTTCAAAAATTCTAAACTATTAAGTACAGTTTAGATGTAGCAATAAGCCTGTATAAACATAAGCAGTAATATTTCTGTCTTTCGGTGGACTGGCTATAGGGGGGGGGGGGTAGATGATTTAGCCTATGAAGTAAAAGGTGTAATAGCATTAACCTGGAGGGAGAATTATTTTTTCGTTCTTAACTTAATTAAGTTCTTACCTGGTGCTCGTACAGCCGACTAAGTCCTTTCCCGAATAAGTAAGTCCCGAGAGTACCAAGTAAAGGCCAACCGTCCGGTCCGGGTATTTTATCGTATGGTTGTACCCCTGCACTGGTACTATGACAGATCTCATCTACCTGGTCCTCATTAGTGAACGTGATTGATGTCACAGAAGATGTCTGTGTTTGTTGCAAATGTAAAATCCGTCGATATTTTCTTAAATTCAAAACATTATCTATCGATTTACTAACCGCACTTGATTTCCTAAGAGCCATATTTTAGAGAGAGAAAAAGGCTAACTTTTTATTGCTAAGAGTTTTCGAAAAGTATAGCAAATTAATAATTTCAAGTTTTATATCCGATCGAATATATAATAGAAAAAAAAACCTCTCTCTTAAAACTATGATTTTCTTTCAATTGAAAAACGTTGTTTTATTTCTTCCTTGTCCTCTTTCTTCTCCTTTTTCCTTTTTTTTTCTCTTTTGCAAGATTTGTTCAATTATACGTAAAACAGTACAAAATGATACATGGAATGTAATATTTTTAAGCTCGCACTGTTAAGCTCACAACGGTAAAAATGCAAACACCGAAAAACCTTTTTCACGCGTCAAAGAAGAACAATATACGACGGGGAAAATATAGTCCCACCGAGAACACAATAGTGATCTGTAATGCTTATCAAAGAATTCAGCCCCAACACAGAAATGGTCCGAAGAGCGTATAACATGTTTGGCAGAGCAGAGTATAAAAAAGAGAATCTTTTATCTTGCTCTTGTTTTTTTCAAAGTCCGTTAAAATAAAGTTTGTTGCCTTCCGCTATTACCGATTGCCTTCCGCGTGAAAAATGCATCCTGCTGCTAGCATGGCTAGAGAAGAACTGAAAGGAACGAACCGTGCAAAATCCCCCACTGTTATATTTACACAATAGACGCGATAACCAGATCATTGAGTGTAGATTCTTCCTATTGTGCCATAACTTGTAAACAAAGTTCTGTCCATAAAAGGGGCTGAGCGATCCCACGAAATCGAGGTGAACAACCTCAGCGCAATATTTGTTTGCTGTATCTCTTAAATACATGAAGTCAAAACAGTCAAGCGAACAATGCTGTTTACGACACGGACTAAAGTAAATTTGTCCAGGCTCGCCAAGGTTTTTATTATAGCAAAAAAAAAAGAGCCCTCGCACATTGCTACATCTACACACAGCAACTGAAAGTGCACGCTGCTGTATCCTATAGTGATTCGTGTATAGAGATGCACACTGCCGTGTTAATATACATAGACTCAGTCCATTCGTTCAACCTTAGTTTGAAGTCTGTGTGAGTGTGCGCTTTTTTATTTTCTCGTTTTTTCTTTATATAATTTTTTTTTTTTTTTTGGAGAAGGGTTAAGGTTTTTGCTTAATCCAAATATTGAGCGTCACATACCTCAGAATCGATTATTTTCAGACACCGCACAGAAATAAAAAATCATAACAAAGTTTGCGCGTCTAATTTCTGCTTCGACGAGTGTCCTTACTGCAATGTTATTTATTCGTCCCTCGAACTAATTATGTGTTTCTGCCCTAGTAACCAATATATGCGGGTGCAAAACAAGGTGTTGTTCAGCCGGTATAATTCGTAATTCGTGACCAGGCCAAGAACATCGGGTGAGAAAAAAAGAAGAATTGAACTGCTCGTGAAATAGACAAGCAATGTATTAAAAAAAGACGTAAATATTCAGGGAGACTTATAAATGGATTTAAAAGTGAGAAATCATTGATGAAAAGGCGATAGAAAAAGAAAGAAAGACCTTCCCTATTTCAAAGAAAGATAAATACTAACTGTTGGCGCCTGATATGGAATAGACATAACAAATAAGTCTCCCATATATACTGAAGGTATAGTTTTCGTCTATATGTAAAATCTTTCGAATAAACAACCTAAATGTCTTACACTGTGTGGTTTCTATTGATCAGTCCTGATTGGGGGTCTATTATTTGTCCATGATAATATTCCACCGTCTCATTATACGCTGAGAACTCACTCCTTCTGTAAATACACGTCACATTGGACAGGGAAAAGAACCAATGTAGGTGTATGTGTGTGTGTGTGTGGAGAGGGGGTGCGTGCAACGTAGGGTTATTAGTGTGCTTTTGGTGTGTATAGGCTAACATGAGGCTACACATACTTTTGCAATGTCTGCAGATCATTCAAAATGGAAACCATTCAGTGTTGGCCTAACACTAAGTTTGCGTCTTGCGTAAATATTTCTCTTCTTGCTCGAGACTATTAATCATTATTGTGGAGCGTTTGTTTCTATTTTTGGTTTGTTTATTTATTCATTCCTTAATTTTACTCAGCAAAACAAAAAGAAAGAAGAATTTGAAGAAATACGTTACATTGAAATTTCGTAATAAGCCATTGGGAGATCGGAGCTGCAGTAGGAATATGATCATGTCACTTGCCACGCATGCGCAGTTCTAACTTTTGTAGGAAGTTGTTTTGAAGTTTTCCTCGCGGGTGCGTGCACGTGTGTGTTCAATACAATCAGCGATTGTCGGACACAAAGACGGCTATCCGAAGAGGCTGTAATACTCTCAAAAATAGAGGGCGCTCAGTGTGATAGAAATTGAGCACGAAGTAGTTTCATATTATGTAGAGAAAATAATAAGAGAATTCTTCTTTGAACGTAAACGTCTCTGAAAGGATGAATTTGTTATCAATGTTAGCTTCTTATAAACGTATCTGAGTTAATCTATAGTTGTTTGAAATTAACTGCGGGAAAAGCGATTTTCCATATTAATGATTTAGCTTCGTGTAGATGTTTTTTTTTTTTCTGAGTTTCATAGGTCCTACATATGGGAACGCTTTTAATTTGCAAACTGGGTCGTGATTATGTACCCCAAGACCGTATATTTTAACCCAAAATCAGTGGCGTGCACTTCAAAGGTCTGTAAGTGTGTGTGTGTGTGTGGAATGGGAAAGGAATATTTTAAACTTCCTATGACTGATGTGGGTAGAGCCCGAGGCTGCTCAAGAATAATAGAAAAGGAAGGAGGGAACTGGGGTGGTTGGATATTACCTTCATTTAAGAACAAATCAAACAACAACAAAGAAAGAGAAAAAACTTTGGACGTCCAATGGTGCATTCTGGGTAATAAGATCTCTTGATTTTTTTTTTGGTGATGTTAATAAGGGGTGGGTGTGGTGGTGGAGGGGTGTACACTTGTAGCGCTGGTCTACTGTCCCCTGGCTGAGTGTAAAATATCTCCCGACTAAAATATTTGCCCCGACCGAACTGATCAGCTTGAAATCAATTTCCCTTATTGATATTAATATTTCATGTGATTTTGCATTTACTACAACTCTCGTTTTATTTTAAACTGAATCAATTCGAATCTCTCGTACAACAAAACTAAACATAACTCACGTGTAATCTAACTCATCTGGATAACACGGAAGGAAGCTGTTAGACAGTCATTTTTATGGCATTACCGTTATGACGCTTCAGACGTTTGTAATCATATTGGTATGATGACGTCATTGCGCAGAATTATGTGACATTAAACCCCACACTGTATATAGTTGAATCCGGGTCGACAGAGTAACCACACCCCTAAATCACTACAAGATAATTGTCATGCGTTTAAAATAATACTCACTGGTTATTGATCTATAAATTATAACTTTATTGACATGATAACAGACAATAAACAAGTTACAATTACACAGACATGAAACAGACATGTTTTGACATTCGTCTGTAGAGTCATACGATCTATTACTACAAAGGATGAAACGATTCACTCTGTTAGAGTGTCGATGATCACCACTCTTTTGTAGCTTGAATTTCAATTCTTTCACTAATGAGTATATATCCAACACACATAACTACTACAAATATAGAGCGGAAATAGTTTATGTTTAGAGCAGGCGTTTGAGTGAAGCTAGTTAATAATGTTATAGTTACAATTCGTTCTTTTTCAATCAGCGATCAATTTGGACACTCTAAAAAGAGTGAATTATCAGTCTTTAAAGTAAAAGTGTATAGTACTATACCATGTACGAGAACAGTACAGTTACAATTAGAACTCTCCTCGGTAT
>KN888214.1:34118-63561 GCA_000934455.1 Apostichopus parvimensis | reverse complement strand
GACCTAGGCCGCTAACTTAGTTGCTTAGCCTACGTACTTACCAAGAAAAAAGAAACACCAGTGACCCATCCTCAATATTTGCTCTTATTTCACCCTAGATTAGAACTAAAGTTCTCCTTGACAAAACGTCTAGTCTTGCGTATTCTGTATATGAACTACCACAGCCTGTCGAAGGAAGATTGACTTGGGATTCAACAAATTCAGTCTTGTGCAGAGGTTCTACCAAGTCGAAATCAGAGAGATGATTCCCGTAATTCCAAGCAGTTATATTTTCTCGTCCTATAAATAAACGATAAAAGTTTTCATAGAAAGGCCACTGAAGATAAATAACTTCCGCACACTATACATCCATCATCGCGAAAAGCCTCGTTCGAAGTGTATCCAAACTTGTTGGTGTCCCGGCTACCTTTACTTTAGTTTGGGTCCTCTCAACGTAGTTCTTGTACTACGTACCACATGCGGCCGGGTAATTACGATGAACTGTTCATGCATGTAGCTCTTCGCAGGTACGTACTTTACTGTACTAAAGACTAACTAGTGGAATATTTGAACAGGCTTGAAGTTGTCCTTTTGTAATGTGCGCTTGGACGATGACTACCAGATACCGCAGAATGACTAACTTGTGTGAATTCCAGGGCGTCGGCTTTAAAACCAGCAGCCTTGAAGTGGCTAGTTATTACAAAGCTGATTGTCAGATCAAAGGACACCGAGCGAAGACGGTATAAAAAGAACATTTTAGGAAGTTCGCTAATTCGATCGGGTAATTCATACTGGAAAACAGCATCTATTAGCGCCACTTTAAAGTGGAAACATTGGCCATTTACGAATCTAATAACAGCTAGCGATAGGCAAGTTGTTTGAGTTCCTTCCTTATGGCGAGTAGTATAATAAAATATAGGAATGTCGGTACGGTTTTTCAATTGTTTCTTCTTTTTTAATTCGTAGGAGAAGTCTAGGCCAAGTCTTGTTCAGTCTAGACACAAACATTTATGACTGCAATTAACTTATGTTGACCACCGTTGACTGTGTGGACAATCAAATACGTAATAATCAGTGACATCGACGAAAAAGCAGGGGAAAAGTGCGTACGTACATAGTCAGATGGAGGGACAAGGACGGCGGAACCGGGGGGGGGGGGGCACAGGGGGCACGTGCCCCCACTTTTCCACAGGTTAAAATTGTGCCCTTTTTCTACATAAAAATTGTACTCTTGATCACCTTAGGTCAGCGATATTTCAGTAAGAGATCTAATCATAATTTAGAACTAGTCTATTAATAAATTTCTGTGGGTCAATCTCAAAGCTATTAAATTTGTTAAGCTCTTAACAAGAAATAAACTCTAATTCGGCAGATTCCTACTTTAGCAATTATCATGATTTCACCTCGTTTTGTCTCGAAAGAAAACTTGTTCTTAGTTTCCCAATTTGCACATTGGATATTACAGTGCTAGTATGCATTTTTTCCTTGAAAAGGGGGGGGGGCGTTGATGGAGTGATGTGTATACGCAAATAAGATAATACTATAAAGTTATAAAGGGTACTAAATATCAGGCTGCATCAGTCCAATCGAATTTTGCAAAGTGCCCTTTGACATCGGTGCCCCCGCCCCCCCCCCCAGATTAAAAGTGCTTCCGCCGCCCTTGTGGAGGGAGCAAGTGGACCCACAGAACATTTCGTGGACGAAACGGGGACTGTGAAATTATTGGCAATAGATTAATAAATAACCATACTGGATATAAGCTATTTGTTTTCATAGCACGGCGTGAACTGCTTCCCCTAATATTCTTCCAAGTGGCTTACATTTTAGGAACACGCAAAGTCGTATACACTGGCAACATATATCAAGTTGTACGTCATTTTATACCGAAATTTGACATTTTTGGTAAAAACTTTTAATATCTTCTCTAAAGTTTGAGTCTTTAGCCTATCACAATTTACACATGTTCCTCAAATTTGCACTGTGCAATTTCAATTTGCGATACTAAAACTTTAAAACAAAAATTTAAAATTTCGCCTTGTTAATTCTATCAAAAATTTTAATCGTATCCCCAAAGTTCGACGTAGGCCTATTTTTATCTTAAAATGTCAACTTTCGTGAAATTTTGTAATTTTTCCTCAAAATGTCGACATTGTATGCCTTTATGAGAATTTGGAGATGTTTGATCTTAAAATGTCGACTCTTTTATCTTCAAATATCGACGTTTTATTTCCGCTGTATCTATCATTGAAATTGTCACTTTCATAGCGACATTTAGCCATAAACCGTATCGAAGTTTCAAGAAATGAAAATTGACTCTTTGACAGATCATATATGAAACAAAACAATCATTTGATTACAGGCTGATGTCACTTTATTCTCTAATTCAAGTGATCGAACTAAATGATTCAGCACTGCAGCTGTGGAGTGAGGGGCAGTAACATATATTCTTGCCACCCCCTCCCCCACCACTATTATGTATAGCTTGGACAGACAGAGGGGTTCAGTTCAGCAAGGTAGTGCCGAGAAACATGAGAAGAGAAGCAGTGGCGTGTTGAATTGGAGAGCCAGTGGGCATGGTCCCCCTCCTCTTCGGTCGGGGGGGGGGGGTGTAGACCACACCATCCGGGTGAACCACCTCCAAGTTTTTCAACCTAAAACTTGAAGTGTATTTATTAGCACAACCCTTCACCTATATATAGTTATAGGCTTAACGTATAACATAATACGACTATGAATACGCCATTTGACGTACAAACGTCATTGGGTGTGGGGGGGGGGGGTAGTGAGGTCCCCGGATCCCCTACTTATAAGTTAATGTCCCAACCTAAATCAATGTGTCGGGGATAATTTACTAATCCTCCCCCCCCCCCCCTCCACACACACATACACCTTTGAAGTCATGTGAACGCTACCGAACTGTGGGAAATAAAACTTTTATCCACAAGGCTAAAGAGATTTAGACAAGACGTTACTGTGATCGTACCGGGCTAACAAGAGATTAAAAACGCAGCAAAGTAAATAAATATTCTACTATACCATTTGTGTAATGTTCCAATCATACATAAGAGTAAAATGGCTCCCTATCAGTGTGCCCAGTGTGTTTGGGTTTTTTGTGGATCTCGTATACCATGTGCAGTTCAATCCTGAAAATTGAGCCTATATTATAACTTTACAGTATAAGTACATGCATTCTCAGACTTTCACGAAGCAAAAGACATATAATTTATATCAATTGTAAATATTGATGTGACGAATGCATGGAATTTGTGAAGTTTACCAGATATCATTTGGATGCCATTTCATTATCATTTTTGTTGGGTAAGATTTAAGATTGAATGCAAGACTTACGACAACATGCACTCACTATATGGTCGTCAATTCAATTGTAAAAGATAATCGGATCTTGAACTGATTAACATGGAATTCTTTAATAGACCTCAAATTATAGCACGCTATAATTGCTAGAAGTTTTTAAAAAAGTACTTTCCTTGAGGTCTTTACTCTGCAAATTGTTCTCAGACATTTTTAAGGAACACGCAAGATGTACTGAATGTCCAAGTGAGGAAAATTTCCTCCAAGGTTGTAATAAGGCTGCTTAAGAATTTTGACCAAAGTTGCATATTTGAATATCTGGCATATATGGGGCCAATACACCATATGCTTGAAGTCTGCTTATGCTGTACCTGTAGTTTGAAGAATTATCATTTACTTGAAAAATATCCGATAGGACTACAATACATATATATATTTGTATTTCATTAACAAAGTCTGTTCAAAGTATCTCTTTCGAGATCCGGCATTAGGAATCACAATGATTTCGAATTGGTAAGCATCATATTTCATCTCTAGAGTAAGGCAAATATGTCACCAAAACAGAACTAGTCTTGTATTGTTTGATACAGGTGACACACGCCTACAGTGGAATTACGACCTTCCTTACCGGTTTCGAACCTCTGGACATATACAATCAGCGTCCATAGCCTAGTGGTTAGGGAGTCCGAATATGAAACGGGAGGCCCGAGTTCGAATCCCGGTTGGAGGCTGGAAGTTTTTTCACTGTTCTGGATTTTCCAACTCACTGAGATTTCAATTATATATACAAATATATATATATATATAGGGATATATATATTTATATTGCAATGCTGCTTTTGGTTTTCGTAGATGTAATAAATCCTGTCTTTGTTCTGCCGTTCTACCATATAACCACCCCTACCCCACCCACCCCACCCCCAAGAAATACAAAAAAAGGGTACTGAGTGCAGATGTTCGTCCAAATAAGAAATTCAGGTTATTCGCCACAATTAGAGTATACTAAATGTGGAAAATATCTGCTGTTTTAGGACTCTAAATCATTGAAGACATCTTCTCCTCACGACTGGATTTAAATGTTAATTACTCCATCTAAAAAGTCTACCTGGGAGATGTTTTGTTTTAGCCTTCAAATAAGCAATGGAAGGAGACATCCAATCCATCACCATCTGTCCTTGAAGACTTTGTAATGCATTGTGAATATTTTACATGATCAAAAATCTAGTTTCCCGTTTTAAATTGTTACTTTGTTTCTGTGGAGCTGATCAATAATATGCGCTTTGCTGGTATAGTTCGGTCGATTAAATTCATAAGCCTCTGACATTTAAAGGATCATTGCGCCAATAAAGAAGTGATGTTAAACATACATCCACGAGGCTGATAGCATTGGCATCTTTTAATCTTATACGTATAACATCCCAATTAAAGTTGAGGCTAAAGTACGCCATCCTTTCGTGATGCTTTTTTATGTGACTAGAGTGACGTAACAATGAAAGCCTGGAACGAGAAAAGCTTCAAACCTTGTCCAGCTCCCCATATTTGATAGGAAACAACATCGCCCGTCCACAAAAAAAAGAAAACAAAAATCATAGCTGCATTTATTCCAAACCTCAGTAAAGTCACATGCATACGCCACTTGACACCCACACCCCACCCTCCCCAAATCAGTTCCCCAGCCCATGTCGCTCCCGCCAACATTCCTTCTTCAAAGAATATGCATTCAATGATAAATATTATCTTCCATTGGCTTTATGATGCACTTTCTCATCACGCAAATGCTACATATAGTAGCTGGGCTGAATTCGATAGTCATGCACACAACAGCTGCAGAGAATCGTTAATAAACATATCAGGAATCTCAGAATGTACTATAACGAGTATACCTGTCTCATATATGTACCAATATGTTTATATAAGTATTATTGCAAACTGAACGCTTAGCTTAGTAAGCTACATAGTTTGGATTTCTGTGGTTATGTTCTCAGTCCCCGAAATGTGTTGTTGAGAATTCAAGATTTAATCGCTGTGTTAAAACCTACAAGTACAAGATCCGCTAGGATGGTTTTAAAAAAAATAGCAGTCATCCTAGCCTGGGTAATTCATTATTATCCAGGAGACCATATTTGCCTTTTGAACACCAACGGGGAGGGGGTGGGGGGAGGTGTGGTGCAGTGGTGGGAGAGCATAACATTTTCTTCACGCTCTTGTTTCTCTCGAGAAATTAGCCATCCGCAGGGGCTTATCAAGCAATTGCAGTCATTTGGTACGAAATCTGCACGTCTAGTTAAAGATTACTGTTAAATTGACGAAAAAATGCGATTCCATGCATACTTTACAGAGATATATAACTAAGGCAGTGGCGTAGGAAGGTACTTTTGAGTGGGGGGGGGGCCGAAGACAGACTGATGGCCGGCCTGGGGGGGGGGTCTAAGGGGCGGGGGTGTCCCCCTCCCCTTTGGAATTTTTTGCATTTTCAGGTGGCCTCAGATGCAATTTGGTGCAATATAGCACACTTCAACACCCACTCCATTTTGTAAATAATTTTGCATTTTCACCTGGCCTTAGATGCAATTTGGTGCTCCAAATGAGATTTTTTTCTCATTTGGAAATGAAAAAGGGGTTTTCTGACTTGCGAGGGGGGGCGGAATGATATTTCCGCCCCCCATATTTTTCACTGGGGGGGCTGGCTCCCCCAGCCCCCGGTCTACTACGCCCTTGAAATAAGGTATGCTGTATTGTGGACTAAAAATGTTAACTGACAGTTTTATTACCACCCTGAAGGAAATTGACCTCATTGGGGCATTCAGTCATCTTGTGTGTTCATATAGAATATTTCTGAGAACAATTTGGAGAATAAGGACATCCAGGAATATACTTTTTTGAAAACTTCTAGAAATTATAGCGTGCTTTAATTTGGGGCCTATACAGACTACTGTACCTTTAATGTTAACATTTTATTAAATTGTATAGAACAAGTACCCCACTTCATAAACATTTACTGTTCGAAAAACGCAGCGGCAATGTAATAAAACCATAGAAATTGATCAATTTCTATGAATAAAACTCAACAGTTTGGACGTCTTTACAATTATATCTTATTAATGTTTTAGTTTAGTTTAGTAGAAATAAAAAGGATTAGGAGGGACACTCAAGTCCCCATCATGGGGTAGTTATCTTGCTTAGAAAAATTAAAATAAACAAAATAGTAAAAATCGCCATATATATCTTTAAATGAAATATACGAATCTATATAGTGTTTATCACGACTTAAAGGTACATAGTCGCGACGCTGACGAAAAGGATTATATATATCAAAGAAAGGAGAAAGTTAATTGGGTGGATAACAGCTGAAATATGGTGAAAGAAAGAATATAACAACCACAGTACTTATAGCATAGGGCACATTTTAAATGGTGTGTGCATTTTAGAGGGTGATGCATGCCGAAGAGCGTATATAGAGACGAGGACAGGGAGGTGTTGGGGAGACAGATATATGTCCCACGTTTTAAAAACCAAGCTGAAAAGTCCCCTCTTTAATAAATTACGAGTAATATGTCCTTTTTATAAGTAGTCTGTTTTTAAAATTTTCAATATGACGATGGCATTGCTGACCGGTGAAGGAAAGCGGTAGAGACCTCGTTTTCATATTTTCCGTCTCACTATATACGGGGAAGTTGTCTGAGCAGAATAAAACCAAAGTCAAAACCGGAGTTGATAACTCTTACCGCCAGCTTTGACTCTTTGAAGTTCACCTGAAGTACGATCCTTTTTTTTTTGGCCTTGAATTTTAATAATTATTGTCAACACATTCTCTCTTCAAGTCTGTATTCTTTTGTCGGTTGTTTTTTCCCCTCGATATTTGAGTAGGTTGTTGGTGATATGGGGAGAGGAGAAACAGAGTTGTAAATACGTGAAAAGTAGTACATAGTAACATATTTCAATAAGTATACTGTGGAGAAAGTCATTACCGTGACAACGAGTAAAACAACTTGGTCAAGTCAACTACATTTTTTCGGCTCTTCACGTCGATTGACAATATTGTGTTGGCTGACAAGTTGTCCTGTTGGTCAATGTGATCCACGGTCCATTTCGTTCCGACAAACTGTGTTGGGTGAATTTCGTTGGTTCCAATAAAGTCACCGTGTCGAGCAAACAAAATGCCGAGACTGTGAGTATAAGTTGGCTTCTTTGTAGTTAACTGGCCTAAAAGCCAAACAACATATTTTCGTGCATCTGGTATAGCCCAGGCTACGCATACTACGGCTTGATAAATGATATAAATTAGGCCTTACAAAGTTACATTAGCCTAAGGCTTGGAAGTTGGAGTAGGATGGTCTATACTGTAGGCTGACGGTAACTTCGCGATACTAAGAGTAAGAGCAAACATGTTAAAGGACAGCGGTAATGACGATCTTTCTGATATTGCACTGCACTTTTCTTTTTCTGTCCTTCAACGATGTGATTTGATTGATCGTGTTATTAGATTTCTCTAGAAATAGAAAGTAGTTTGCAAAGGTCAGCAGATAAAATGTTCAAAATCAAATTGATGTTTCCTTGTTTCACATAGCAATTTTAGCCATTTTTACCAAGGTTTTTTTCAATTAACATTGCGTTGGAAAAGTGGTTACAATTTGACTTTCAAACAGCAACTGTGGTGTCTATAACTGCAGTTACATACACATGTGCAACACCGTAGGGAAGTTTTGGGACATGTGAAGTTACTGTAGACAATAATACAAGGTGATTTTAATGGTTGCTTCTGTTTGCCAGCAGCCGATTGAAAAAGAAAACACTTAATGTAATTTACCTGGTAGTTGGAGTAGTAAGGATTAGTGTCTTTACAAATACAATTATCCAAAGTGGGGCAAATGAGGTAATGCTTCATGCCATTTTGCTGTTTATCATGCAGTAGGATGACTAAGGACAGATTATTGCACTATTTTGTAAAGCTGCCCTGAAGGAAAACAGGGGAATGTTTTAGATATTTCACCCAGCAGTTGGATTTATTAAGGGTAGCCTCATGCCCTTGTACAGTAGTTTTACAGAATTGATTTTATTTTGTATATCTTTTATGGGGAAATGACCTAGACCTTATCTACTGTATCCTCTATCAAGTTTGGGTCTTTAACACAAACTTTCAGTTTCATGGCATATGGATGGTTGTCTCTGATTTCCTTGTTGTAGTTTATTTAAATATTTTATGCCTTGAATTTGCAGCACACACATTTCCAAAGTAACTATGCGCTTAAATTAAGGTCAATGTTAATTTATTTCAAACCTAAAGCAAGGCTAGACCTCATATCTGAAGTTTTTGGAATGTTTTGTAGTGAAGTGAAATTTTGTTGTATGCACCCGTTGAGTATTTACATGTATTACGTAATGTACTGTGTTGTAGCGTTAGTTGTTTGCACGTGTGTATTCTTCAGTTCTGTATACGTCGTTTTAATGGCAGCATCGTCCCTGCAGAGCTCCGGGGTTCGCCTCGTTATCCCTTTCGTAATTTGTTAATTTCATTTAATCTTGGGTCGTAAATAGCCAAGATTTACATATATCTTTACTATCTGGAGTCCGTGAGGAGATGTCACCCTTCTTAAAGGCAGGATGCCTCAGGTTTTGGATGGTTCGGCTTCTGGCTCGAAGCCACTGGTATCCAAGATGGCGGACCTATCATATATATATAGCGAGCTAGCGTTGATGGAGTCTCGATGTCCGCGAGCTTCTTTTCCCGCGAGCGTAGAGTCTTCTTCTTCTTCTTTACCGCGAGCGAGTTGACTTCAGTATAGTAAGAGATTAAGTATAAATATTATTATTAAATGCCGTACGCATCCATATTGTTAATTAATTGAATTGTAGTTTTAAGTGTTTGGCTAGGTTGTACTTTACTGTATAAAGTACATATGATAGGTTGTGTTTTGGACCTTGGTCCTATGGGTTTATAGCGTGTGTTGTGTTTCGTGAAACACGTGTGTAGTATTGCGTACTTTAATACTGTGCTGTAACTTACAGTACCGGTTGGGTTTCAGTTTACAGTTGTATTGAAAGATTATTTATTATACCTGTATTTTAGTATTGTACTGCTCGCAGTGTAAAGAGCGTATTTTGTATTTTGAACATTATTGTTACTGTTGGTTTCTAAAGAGTTGTCTCAGAGATTTTCCTTTAATCTTAGCCATTCTGGATAGCTATAGAGTGACAAGTCTCTTGAGAGTTTGTGGGTTCAGGAGGTGGAAAATTCCTGCTGTCTAGGAACAGTTTAGGTGAAAAGGCCTATAATGTGTTGCAGCTGGCATGTGTTGCCCTTACCATTACGAAGGTGCTAAAATTCCTCGCCTGTTGGCAAACATATTGTATTATTTATGCAGATTATATCATTATGTTCATTTTACATTGTTCTTTATACACTTTATACATTTTTATACAGTTTTGTACGGGTGCTATGTAATATTATTCTTCCGCTGTATTTCATAGATTGAGTATAGGTTTTTCCCCGAGTCAGGATAGTTTTTAATTAGGAGTAAAGAGCCATTTATTATATTAAGCCATTTGTTCATATGTATATTTTCATTTTCATGTTAGAGTTTGTATAATAAAAGTCAGCCGTTGTTTCAACGCAAGAACACTCTTGCATCCTCATTTATCACTTATGAGTTCGAAGCGTAGGACCCTAAATCCGGTAATCTCCCCCGCCATCCGCGGTTCGCTTCAGTTTTATAGATATCAAATCAAAATTAAGTAGAAGTTAATATAAACACTGACGTGTTCTGAGCTACATTTGAGTTCAGGTGTCTTGACACAAAGTATTCAATTTGAAATGATTGTTTTCTCAACATCATAGTGGCTTACTAGCAGTAATTCAGTCTCATGAAATAATCTAGGAGAAGTGAAAGTTAAATACATAGGATCTGAATTATTTATGCTTGTATTCTTGGTTCATTTAATTCCACATATTATATGTGCAAACGAACTTGTTTGTTCATGTTTCTACACAGAGAGAAATCGATATGGGATGTAGCGGTCAACGAATCTATTCAGCGTGAGAAAGCAAAAGATGATGCAGGTAACATCTTATAGCTAACTCATCTCCTTTCCTTCTCTCCCTTCTTCTCGATTTGCTGAGATTAATATTTACAGTGTGACCATCATGCATATATAGCTATAGTAGCTATAGCTGCACAACACTAAAACTGATGCCATAATCTGCCATTGAACCCAAATATCTTACTTCTTGGCAGGTCTTATTTCTTTTCATTAGCCTCATTGAAAGACTTCATGTACTGTCCTGATTAAACCTCTTCAATGAAGGATATTGCTTTGATATGCATCTGTTCCTTTTCTTCAAGGTAACATACATGTGTACATTAGAAACTTGGTTTGTTTTTTCAGTTTATCGTCGACTACCCTATTGCCGCTTTTGTTTTAAACTCCACAGACAAAGAGTCATCACTGGAAGGTGCTGAGAGCAATGTCCTCATAATGGGAAGTAAAGATGCTGTAAGTAGTCACGTCACATTGATCAAATAATTCAACTATTTTGAAAAAAAAATTGAAATGTTCTCCTCCAATGCAACACATTCAGTATTACAAATTCTGAGTGATGAAGAAGAAGAAAGTGGAGGTAGATGATATGACGTTATAGACAAGTCTTTAATAAAAGAATGCAACTCATCTTGATTGGTTGAGCATGTTTGGGACCAAATGAGGGGTGAATTTGTGACATTTGGTAACTTTTTCGTAAGTCTTTATCGGATCAATACTTTGCCCTGAGAAGTTCATTCTCTGTTTCTTTCCATTTGCATTTCCATTAGGGCAAAACATCTCTCATTTTAAGGTTCTTGGAAAAAGAAGAGAGACCTAAGGCAACTATTGCTCTGGAGTATACTTTTGGCCGAAAAGCTAAAGGACATAACATGGTGAGTTTTAATATCCATCACTGTGGTCTCCCGTCACTTGTTCTTGGGAGCTTAAATAGATCATATATGTGGCAAAACTATTATGAAAGATTAGTTACAAAGGATGATCCAGGTCTGGGAAGTAAAAGGATAATCCAAGGTAAATTATAATTTGAATGTTGAAAGAGGTACATATTCAAAGGATGGTGAAACTTTTCATTCAATTCTTACATACCATTTTCAAGATATCTAAAGTAAAATCATTTGTACCCAATGCATTTGAACTTGAAGCAAACAGACCTTGATCTCGAAGATGCACTTTGACAACAAAGCCTTTTCTTGTTTTTTTTCCTGTCAAGATTAGCCTACAACAGTTAGTATACATTTCATTATGAATACACCACATTAAATTGGTGTTTTGTTACTTTAATACTTTGACTTACCCTTAACTTTGAATCCTACCCAATGGAAACTAAAAGACAATAGAGTGAGAAATAAAGCAAAAAAACAAGAAAGAAAGAAATAAAAACGCATTTTGCTAAAAATCGTTTCAGTTATCAGTATTCCAAATATAGTAAATAGAAATTGAGGGCAACTTTTTCAGGGATGCCTACTGTAGAATATGTTCCACTTTCATCTGTCAAAAATTTAGTTTACTCTTGGACTACTGGATTAAAGGTTGTTCATATCATTGGACAACCAAGGATTCATTGAGCTGTCTTGATTCTGTGGCTTTGGCGCCTTCAAGTGAATTGTTAATTGAAGTTCTCCTGTAGGAAGTCACCATGACCAGTTCAGTATTTCCAGCCATAGTCATCTCAATCTTTCCTTGAAAACTAAGACTGGAAAAGTCATATTGTATGGTAATGTTTAATGACCCTGTGTTCTCGCTGCAGAATGGTACACTGGTGTAAAAGGAGTTCACCAATTTTGAAATAGACGTTTGGATTTGTTATACCTTTTTTGCCAAACTGAAATCTTTTAAAACTGCAGCAAGACATGTAAATAGCCATTAGATTTGCAATGCAGATCCAGGGGAGGGAGGGGAGGGGGTGGATATAGGGGTGTGCAACCCTCCTTTCAATCCCAGACAAAGATTAAATTGAGTTTTTTGCACAACCTTGCCTGTAGACCTAACTATAGCCAAACTATGCCTCAGAATAACATATCATGTTAAACACTTAAAAAATTTTCTAGGAAGGGGCCATCAGACCCCCCTACACAGGATCTGGCTCTAATATCCCCTGGGCCACACCCCTTATGCACTTGTCTGAACACTTTATGCAAATTAAATACCTAATGACTATATTCTTATTACGATGGTCCCTGGTTTAAAGTCATTCAATTGAATAGTAATTAGAAGAATAATAATTGCAATTAGATTTATTGCTCATCAGCAGCTTTTACAGATTTTTATGCACTGCCTTTTGAATCAAAAAGATTTTGGTATTTTATGTCTCGATTAGCAACAGAACAAGTTGGAAATATGGAAGAGTGACTTTCATTTTTAAGTTTTCTTTTCTATATTTAAACTTTGCCTTTTTGTGCTGTTTTTAAAGATCCTTGATAATATGGTTTAAGCATTTGATAATTTTAATTAAAGTTTGTCTGATGCACCTGGGTGGGGATTGTTAGTAACTGCCTTTTTTAACTTTTCCAACTGTACTTTAATTGCTTATTTATTGACCTCAGGTAACTTCTTGTTGAATAGAGTGGACCTTCTTTAAGATTTTTTCAGTCGAAAAGCCTCGTGTGGATGAACATTGTAGCAACTTCCAGGAAGCTGGTAAAATGTCTCATGTTAATTTCCAGAGTTTATTGACACTTTTGTCCTACCTATGAAATATTTTGCTTTACATTTCTTTGTTATGAACACGCAAACATTCACCTGAAGATGACCAAAGAAGCATCATGGGTAATCGTCATGTGACTCGGTTTTCTTTCATTCAAGACCACAAAATCACAAATGATTGGTTTCTTGTCATTCTTACCGTACTTCTGCTTTTATAAATTTTTCCTACTTTTATTGTACTTATGTACAAATTTGTTCACTATCTTTGCTTCAATGTTGTATGGAAAAATGTGCGTCTATAAATATTGTTGGAAAGGGAGCAAACGTTTCGTCTTGGTAGGTTGCCCATCGAATAAAAGGTGATTTATATTGTTTTTAAAGCAATCATTGGTAATGTACAAATTCAGTGCCTGTATCATTTTATCTTTTTCTATTACAATACCGCTTAGATAAAATCAGCTAGTGCACCGTAGCTAACTTTACTACAGTATCTACAATACAGATATTAAGAACTCATTGTAAATAAATATTTTATGGTGGGAGTTTCCTGTCTGTACAGTTGATTCAAGCATCTCCATTTATATGTAAATCGTAATTTTGTTCTACTGTGTTCATGTTATTTTAATATCTTTATCTGTCTGATCAAGCGGCCACTAGCAGCAAGACCGTCAGCATAAACCACTTCTTCACAGGCAGCATTTATCTTTACTATACTCGTGTGGTAAAATTGGCTCTGCAGATGAGACACCACCATAAACTCGATAGCACAGATCTCACTATAGTTACCATGTTGTAACTCTAACAGACTTTTGCAACTTCAAAATCCAATTTCCAATGGCGTAGCAGTTTTTCGTCACTCTGTTTACACCTACAAACAACAGTTTTGTTTCAGTGAATTGTCGACTTTTTTAAAAAAGATAAAAAAGAACAAGGAATGACATAGTTTTATGCTCCAGTGCCTCACCAAAGCTCGCTGAAGTTTGTTTGCTAAATTTTATGTCACTAGAAGACAGAACCTGATCCTATTCTGATACTGCCATCTTGGTTTGTGGCTTAAAGGGTGATTAAGGTTGAATCAAATGTTGAATCCTGCGGTTAGGTTTTCTGATCTTGCATGAGATGCTCTTTTCTTGTGCTAATAACACAAAGCATCATCATAACGAAATTTATTACTTGGGAGGGGGTTGGCAGAGAGTTGAATCATGTCTTTACATTCTCTTAGACATACCATGGTAAACTTATTCAAAGTTTATTCTCTCCTGCTGTTGTGACAAAAAAAAAAAAAATTAAGACGTTGAAGATAGAGAATGTATAAACAAAACTGCTACTCTTACAAAAACCTGTTCTAGGCATTCTTAAGTAGAGTGATGACAAAAGCTGTTAGGAGAAAAGAAAAATTATTAAACTAGATAAGGCTATTCCATATGTGAAATCTATAGCTGAAATATTGCTATACAGTATTATCTATTTTGTGTAAAGCTTTTTGTAAATTTATTTTATGTATTGTGTTTAATGAAATCATATTACTGCATCTGAGAGTGCAGTAGGATAGCAACCTAACCATTTTGCGCTGTCTTTTTTCCCTTCTGAGAGCTGTTCTGACAAAATCTTCTATATCTTGCTTTCATCTGGCATTTTGTGTTGTTGCTGATAAAATCATGCTTGTTTCATGCAATGTGACTTTTTGTCCTTGTCATTTTCAGCCAAAAGGGAGTCTAGCAAACCCAATTTTATCGCCTCAATGACAGCTGTGACCGTTGGTATCATCAAGTGAAGAAACATACAAATTTTTGAACATGTAACAAATGTAATGCAATGACAAGACTGTAGAATGACACACAGGTGTAATTATTTGGCTTGTACAGTATGACAAAGGAATTTTATAACCTACTTTTCTGAGACTCCATAAATTAAAAGTCACTTCCAATTTTGGGGAAAGAAAAGAAGAGTAGCGTATATATTTATAGGTAATAAGGCAACTTTTATTGATGTAATAAAAGAATTGGTCATAAATCTTGGCACATAAATGGTTCAATAAAAAGTCATTAAGCAGGTGATATCCTCGGAGAATTATGTCTCCATGGCAATCCGGCTTTATTAGAAATATTTGTTTTCATATTTGGTTGATATGTATTTTGTGTTGAAAGAATTTGAGAGAAGTTTTCAGATATGTACGAATTTACTCACCGATGCAGTTTATTAGGTACAGTAGTGTGTGAGCTTTTAAGTAACATTAAACATTAAGGGCATTGTTACATAAATCTATTAGACGAGTGTAATGTGATGTGAGGAAGACAATAACCTTTATTCCCCTGATGCAGCTATATAGGTCAAGGGCGTAGGAACCGGGGGGGGGGGGGGGGGGGGGGGGGGCGCCAGCTCCCCAGTGAAAAATATGGGGGGGCGGAAGTATCATTCCGCCCCCCCGCTTCACAAGTCAGAAAACCCCTTTTTCATTTCCAAATGAGAAAAAAATCTCATTTGGAGCACCAAATTGCATCTAAGCCCAGGTGAAAATGCAAAATTATTTACAAAATGGAGTGGGTGTTGAAGTGAGCTATATTGCACCAAATTGCATCTCCGGCCATCAGTCTTCAGCCCTCCCCACTCAAAAGTACCTTCCTACGCCACTGATATAGGTAGTGTGTGAGCATTAAAAGTATGAACATCATTATATCCATAAGGATATTAGATCTGTATGAGTTAATTGTGTGACATAATCAAGTAACATGTGCCTTTCTTCCTGGATATATCCTAATAGGTATTCTGTGAGCTTGGCTATCTGCAGAAAAAATCCACAGGGAGTTGCTGAGGGAGGGGATGGGTGGGTGGGGACAAGTAACTTTGGGTTTTCAATATCCTGTAACCGTCCAAAGATTAAAGGGTTGTCCGGTTTGCAATAAGAAGACTTAATCTGTCAACCAGTTAACCATCACAATTGAAGTAGTTAACCATGTTTTTGGAGAGACCAGTCTTTGACTCTCGTTTGATTTACTGGGGGGTTAGGAGGGGTTGGGCTGGGTGAGGGGAGGGCTGCAGACTCCCATGTCTGTGAGCATCAGTATCATTAACAAATCTATGTGTTTAGATATATGTGCATTGTAACATAATATTATAAGTCTAAGAGGTGTGTGACATAGTGCAGGAGTAAGATGTACCTTTATTTCCTTATGGACTTAAGTATTGGTAGCATGTGAGCATAACTATCATTAACAGAATGATAAAGATTAGATATGGGAATCATGACATTATTAATGTTACCATATTGTCTGCAAGCATTTATAATTGTAACAAAAATCAGAACCTTTTGATCATAACCTGAAATTGTCACTGAAGTTCTTTCAATTCTGGTAAAATAATTCTTGTATTTTGCCCCCAAAATATGCTCAAAAGTCAGATAATATTCAAATTTCAACACTGCATTGTTTACTGCCACTCTAAAGGTATCTTCACAGTGAGATATATATTTAATTGTCTAATTTAATACTCCTCAATGATCAGAAATAATTTGGAGTACCACAGTCACAAACAGAGTACTTTTAAAAACTTCTTGCAATGCTTTTATTCCGCTAAAATTTCGGGACGACCTCTAAGAACTTTCTTCATAGAATTATTAATTCTATTGAAGAAAGTACAACCAGTATTCTATAAAATGGTCATTAAATTTGACAATAGGTGAATAATTTTTGTTGTATTATTGGACCCTCTCCATCCAGTAGCTGATAATTCACCTTTGTAAGGTAATTATGGACTTTTCCTCAGAGTGGTCTTGTGGTGTCAGTATTAAGATCCAGGATCTTTGTTTCTCTTTCTCTGTAGAATAAAGACATCGTTCATATTTGGGAACTTGGAGGCGGTACATCGTTATCACAGCTGATTGAGGTTCCCATCTCCAAATCCACTTTATTGTAAGTATTCATTTCCCCTTTTCTTGTTCTTTTCTTTACTTTAATGAGCTGTATATGATTAATGCAAAATAATGAATTGAAAGAAAAATAACTGGTGAATAATTGAAACTTTTACTGTGCAAGTGTTCTGATTGGGTAATATCAATCTATGTTTAACATATTCGATGCGAAGGAAATTAATGTTGACTTCATGGTTTAGTGTTCATGACTTTTGTTTTTCTTAAATTTCCACTTTTGTGAACTTTGGCGGAGAGAAATGTAACGTTTTAGCCTCAAATCTCCCAGCGGATGATTGTATAAACCTCTTACTTATCTAGAAAGTGAAGATGTTCTGAACAGGGAAACGATCTGAATCTATTTACTGATAGATCAATAATTTACATTAGCCTGGAATAACATGATGGTCTGACTCTATTTACTGATAGATCAATAATTTACGTTAGCCTGGAATAAACATGACATAATAAACAAAGATGGATGCTAAAAGATGTAAATGATGTTTCTTGTACAAGGTATGTATTTAGCTTTATCTTTAATTTGTTTTGTCTTCTTGCAGAAACTGCTCAATTATATTAGTTCTTGATCTATCAGAACCAAACAAGTTATGGTATACAGCAGAAACCTTACTTAAAGCAGCCCAGGATAGAGTGGAAGCAGTCATCCGCAAAGCTTCAGCTCAGAATCCAAAAATATACGAAGAAATAAAGTCGAGGGCGTGGAAACGGATAGGAGAACAACACTCGGTGAGTAGAGGTTGCTCATCTCCCAAGTATATGGAAATACACCTCTCAACAAAGTATAGGACTTGTGGAATTCCCAGGTGGTTAAAGGCATTGAAGACTCGCCCTAAACCGCGTGCCTCGCTCTGAAAAAGTTAACTTTCCATTGCTTGCAAGTGAAGTTTTCTTCTTGTCGCTACAAAATGCAGACAGTAATGAAACGTGATACCTTGTTATCTTTTATCTAGACCTGAGATGTCCATAGCTGCTATGCACACTGTGTTGTTGGTATTGAACGTAGCTGTATGTATTGACTGTACACTAGTGTCTAATTACCGACGGTAGCAAGCTGTGTGTGTATTTTCTGGGATCGATGGAGGTGTCTAACACTTCTGTTACACCTCATTCGAAACTAGGTCAGATTACCGGCATGAGACGTTTCTTCTGTGCGCGAGTCTTCACACGCTTTAAGACTAGTGGCTTTAATCACAGGTGAACACGAAAATTGTATTCTTGAAGGTCTTGATACTTTAAAGAATTATTCTCTCCTGTGACACAGTCAAAATTTCAGTGTACTGTGTTTTATCCTAGGCAAAACCAATTTCCCGGAGGCCTTTTTAGGGGGTTTACTCTTATCTTCCCGCAGGATCGAGATATACTGGATCCATTTCCCTTACCGATGGTTATCTTAGGAATGAAGTACGATCTCTTCCAGGTATTACAAACACAATATTTTGGTTTGGAACCATTTGGATCCACATTTGTTGGGGTTCAATTTTTGGGGGGGGGGCAAATATATTTTTGAGCCAGTTTGTTTGTGCCAAATATTTTGTGTTGGGCCCAATTTTTGGGGGAAGGGCAAAAGTTTTAAAATTGCAATAAATTCACAACTTCAAATGGTTTGTATCCAAACATGGAATACAGTTGTTGGTTAATAGCTGGTATATGTAGGCCTAAATTGTTTGGGACCATCTGGGCCCCAAAATATTTTGGCACATTATTGGGGCGGGTGGGCCAAAATTTTATTTCCACCTCAAACGCATTTGGGACACATTCTTTGAGCCCGAATTTGTGAGGCCAAATATTATTGGGGCCATTTAGGCCCACACTTTTTGGGTGTTCAATTTTTGGGGGCAATGTAATTTTCAGTTAGCTTGTTTGAGCCAAATATTTTGGGACCATTTAGGTGCACAATTTTATTGGGCCCAATGTTTAAGAGCTGGAAATCTGCTCTTTTCTGGCTCTCACTTAAATTTCGGACGAAATTTGACTCACCTGCTATTCATTAGTCAGAAAGTTATTTTGAATTTTGATCACATTTTATGGCAAGGAATCACAAAGCTAACTGGCTTTTTGGTTTTACTAAATCACTGAACAGATTTTGTCAACAATATGTTTCCGTATTAATCAATAGATAATCCTCTTCATTTTGGTGTGCACAAGTTCATGTATATTAACATGTATGGCTTACCACACTATGAATATGTTTAGGCATCGGAACCACTAAACGATTTCTTTCTCTGGTTGCAAGTTTATTTCTATTTTCCTCCTCTGCCTGCAGAATTTAGAGTCTGAGAAACGCAAACTTATTGCACGGACATTGAGATTTCTTGCTCACAATTATGGAGCATCCTTGCAAGTAAGATAATCTCAAGTTTAAATGTGATGCAGGGGAAGAGGAATGGGGTTAGAGAGGGGTGGGAGGGAGGAAGGGGGGGTGAGAAAGTCAATCTACTTCTATACCTTCTCTTGATGGGTTACAGATGGTGAGGAGCATGAGGGGGGGGGGGAGGTAGTTGTTGGCAGAGGGTTGAATCATGTCTTTACCTTCTCTTATTCATACCATGGTTAATTTATTCAAAGTTTATTCTCTCTTGCAGTTGTGACAACGAAAAAAATATTAAGATGTTGAAGATAGAGAATGTATAAACAAAACTGCTACTCTTACAAAAACCTGTTCTAGGCATTCTTAAGTAGACTGATGACAAAAGCTGTTAGGTGAAAAGAAAAGCATAAAACTAGATAAGGCTATTCCATATGTGAAATCTATAGCTGAAATGTTGCTATACAGTATTATTTATTTTGCGTAAAGCTTTTTTAAATTTTTTTTTATGTATCATGTTTAATGGGAAATATATGTAATAATATGTTATATTTGTACTTTGTTTTAACCTGTATTTGATGTTATATGATGTTTCAAAGCACTGTGGTTCATTACTTTATTTCAGTTTTGTAGCAGTAAGATGGAAAATCTGATGAGCAAAGGGAAGCAGCAGCTCGGTCACCTAGCGTTTGGAACATCTGTTAGGTAAGGCACCTTTTATTACCTAGGCTTAGGTAGTGTGTACTTAAGTATGGACTTTTGTCCGTAAGGTAAGATGACACTTTTAATCTATAGGCTCAGTTAGTATAAACTCAAATCATCTGTAAGGCAAGATTTTTTTCAGTAAGATGTCTGTTGCTCTGTGGAATGAAACAGTCAATTTAGACTGTAACCCTGTATCTTCTTTGCACAGGTCTATGTGTATGATATACAGTAGTTGTCTATATGTAGGATCTGTATTACCACCATTCCATTGAGGGGATAGTTTTGAATTATACATGAGTAACAAATGTGACATTGAACTTATTGAATGTGGAATCACTAACTTGAATCATCCCAATGGAGCTTTTAATTTCTGTGGTCAAAAAGAATTAAATTAAGTCAAATGGTGTGAAGAATCGCGCAAAAAGAAACGTCTAATGCTGGTAATCTGACCTAGTTTCGAATGAGGTGTAACAGAAGTGTTCGACACCACCGTCGATCCCAGAAATTACACACACACAGCTTGCTACCATCGGTAATTAGACACTAGTGTACAGTCAGTACATACAGCTGCGGTCAATACCCACAACACAGTGTACAAACAATACAGCAATGGACATCTCAGGTCCAGCTAAAGATAACAAGGTATCACGTTTCATTACTGTACTGTCTACATTTTGTAGCGACACGAACAAAACGTCACTTGCAAGCAACGGAAAGTTAACTTTTTCAGATGGCCGCACACGGTTTGGGGCGAGTCTTCAATGCCTTTAAGTTAGTGTAGATCACATACATTCAAAGTCTCAATTAGACAGTCTATTCAGCTATTTTTCTAGAAACAAAAGAGAAGAAAAACAGATATGAAAATGACAGAGTTTGACTGAAAGAAAGCTCCTTTTAAGCATATAAGTATGATCAGCTCTCTCTGACTTTTTGTTTATATCTCTCTCACAAGTTATTGTTTGTTAATCATATTTTTGTTTAGTGCAGATTTTGTTTTTCTTCATTAACAGCATTAAACAAGGCGTGCAAGACCACAATAAGCCAATCTCTATAACTGCTGGTAGTGATGGCATGGATGTTATAGGTAAGCTTAATAATTATTAAACACTTTCATTGTTGTTAAGATTAGGCTTTGCAGATTTCAACCACCGAAAAATGGGACAAAGAGATAGGAAAAGAAAATGTTAGTTCTGAACTTCCTGGATAAATGTAGTACACAATACTAAGGTTTGAAATGTCTTGTGACGGCCGGTTGTTGATCATTTCAACAACAGTGAACTGTTCCAGGATGAAACACAGATCTCACGGTAATGGTGTCCTCACTAAGTACATTGCTCCAATTGCTACCATCATTAATATCCATTGGACCAAACCATGTAACTATCTGCCAAATCATTGTCTGGCTTTAATGTATACCTTTCAATACTACTCTGACTCAAGGATATTCTCTTTACACTTTAAAGTGAAATCCATGTCACTGCAAAAGATTGTAATGATTGAACTTGTGGCCCCGTACTCAGCGTCAAATCCGATCTGTATTATATATGACAATCTGTCAAATTTACTTTCTTATTATTTTCAGGTTTACCTCCAGTGAAAGGAGACGATATTGGGAGGGGTAATGCCAGAACTCCATTGGAACTCTGGAAGCAAGCCTTTACTGCAGTGTTTCCCCAGGAGGTAAAAACAGAATTATGTTCTTATTAATATGAATAAAGAGTTTGTATTTTTTTTGCTTTGCTTCATCCAAATAAGTTGTTATTTAAATCTTTTTCTGACTTTTTAAAATTTTTATCATTTTTAAAACAGGCTGTAGAAAAGGAGATGGCAGCTGATCCGTCAAAGGACCCGCAATATCGAGAATCAGCTGTGGACAATGTCAGAGCTCAGAAGGATAAGGTAATATTAAAATGGATGCAGGCTGTCGATGCAGTCCAGAACTGGTGCCATGTGCATGGAGTGATGTAGAATGCCCTGTGATGTGTTTGCTATGTAAAACTGGACCGTGTGGGGACTTGTACCGTCAAATTCAGTTATTGTGGACGATTTGAACATGAGAGTGTGTGTTATGATATTGTGAACGAAATGAGTACTTTATCGTGCAAAACATTGAGCTTGTAATTTTTTATGACGTAATTAATATACTTGTTGACATTGATGCTACTACGTTGATTATAATTTTGTAAATTTTTTAATGATATAAAAAATTGCAGCGTTCAACCCAATGGAAAAGAAGAGAACCTGAAGGAAAAGAAAGTTTTTAAAAGTGAATTGAAAGCTGAAGTAAACACTATTTGTTCTAAAACATACAGAAAGAATAATACATATGCAAAGCCTTCCTTTCATAAATCATCTAGATTACCTACAAATTCAATAAAAAGACATGGAATATCACCATTTCTCAAGCCTTGCTTTGACCTGGCAATCCCAGAACAGGGTCAGGAATGTACTTTTGGAATCGTCGATCTCCATTTATCTGATTGCTTTGAATTGGGGCATGGAGATACAGATAACAAGTTTGGGGCAATACTGTTGACCTTTAAAGGCAGTGAAGACTCGCCCCAAACCGCGTGCCACCATCTGAAAAAGTTAACTTTCTGTTGCTTGCATTTTGTGTCGCTACAAAATGCAGACAGTAATGAAACTTGATACCTTGTTATCTTTTATCTGGACCTGAGATATCCATTGCTGCTATGTACACTGTGTTGTGGGTATTGACCGTAGCTGCATGTATTGACTGTGCACTAGTGTCTAATTACCGACGGTATCAAGCTGTGTGTGTATTTTTGGGATCGATGGTGGTGTCTAACACTTCTGTTACACCTCATTAAAACTAGGTCAGATTACTGGCATGAGACATTTCTTTGTACGCGAGTCTTCAATGCCTTCAAGTATGATTAGCTACTAGTAACTTACATCAGCAGTTGAATGTGTGAAAAGTCTATAGACTATGCAATGATATTATTGATGAAAATTAACAAATGATTTATTCAATTAAACTATCAACATAAATTTTCAGGGTGATATTTATTGACAAGGAAAGTTACTCTGCAAACTCAACCAGTTGCTTAAATGACGATTTCTTTGTGATCGATGAAGATTCAATTTGAGAGGTAATTTGTGTACAGGATACATGAAATCAGATGACTTTTGAACTTAATAACCATTTGTGAAAAGATGTTGAAAATAAATTTATTGCTTGGAATTAAGGCAGTTTCTCCTTGGACATTTGTAGAGCTGTGAAGCATAAATATTTTCCGTTTATTTCCTTCTCTCTCTCCAATATTTGTTTATTAATCATTATTTCAGGAACTAGAGAAATATAAAAAGAAACTTGAAAGGAAAGCCAAGACTAATCAACTTGCAGGACCAACGGGTGAGGTCAGCTGAGGATCTCTGACAGCCACAGTAGCAGCGAAGTGTTTTCCATGTGGTGGGTTAGGTTTGGTCCTGTCAGAAGTAGCACAATAACTTATCAGTCCTTGCAGGGGAGGACCCACACAGATCTGTGGATTGAGCAAAGGCTATGATGATAGTTTTCCCTTTGAAGTCTGGCAATTGCTCAGTTCTGTCAGACTAATCTAGAATTGTGCAAATGTTTTTTTTCTATATTTGATATATTTATCATGGTCACAGCTTAACATTCTTCAGATGATGTTGTAGCGACTGAAATAGTCCGGATCTATGATACAAAGTTAGGCTTTCATAGTTCACAATTTCTTTGTTCGACAAAACTTTTAATTTGAAAATGGTACTATTAATGAAAGGATACCACCGGTGTCTTAACTATAAAAATATTTGCCTCTTTCTCTATAAGTATATAAATGTTTATAGCTGTTTATTCAAACAGGTCACCTTTTAATAGGAATGCATTAGAATGTATTTTTTCCTGTAGAGATCCTGTTTCATGCCTCTCAGTAGTGGAAATAGGACTCCATACAAGATAGCTTCATACAAGTCATGTGGAAAGATAGCTCCATACAAACGAAAGGTAATTCAACAGATGGGGCAATATTTTATTGAGCAAAAATCAAAGATAGGTAGGGAAAGCGATGTTCACTAAAGGAAATTCTTTTTTATCGGAGAGGAACACATATCCAGGGATATTGCCCCCAACATATTCTTGTAAAAGCACTCGTTCTGTTTTATGTATTTCACAATACAACCAAATATATTTGAATTAAGTGTGTCTTTCATGTGTCTAATATTTGTTAGTGTGTTAATAAACAGCTATTATTATTATTGTTTTTAACAGATGTATAGTGATAGTTCAATATATTGTATATTAAAAATAAACAGTAGCAAGAAACAGAGTCCTTTCATGCTGCTCTGAGTAACAAATGTCTGTATTTTCTACGTTTTTGCTGGAATGATGTAGAGATGGCCTCTAAATATGCGGCTAATTGTTTTGTCTTTGAATTCTCAAGCAGAGACATTCACTCTTTGCCTGAAACCAATAACCTATCCTCTGTGATCACATCTTCCAATTATGGATGACACTTAAGAGATCAAGGAGACAACTTAATGCAAATTTGGCTGTCATCCAATTAGAGGCCAAATGCCTGTTTATGTAAACTGTTAAGAATACATTGAGGATTCCTGAGATGAAATGCGTTCTGAAGTTGTGTAGAGTATTTTGAATTGTTATTAGAAAATTTGAATAAATTATGTTCACTTTTGAAATAATGCACCAGTTTTGATAATGGTCACCAAGCTCATGTTTAAAGTAATGCAACATGAAAATCTCCAGCTAGAATGTATTCAACAATTAGTAATTTAATCATGCAACGGTATCGACTGACAAATTGAAATCATTCCTAGACCGACCATGTGAAGGTTAATGTATAGTGCAGTATTAAAATTGTTACATTGAACAAACATTATACATTTATGATATTTAGCCACAAGGAAGAACTTTCTCATAGAGATATTACTTAATGATCAGGCTAGTGTTTTTCCTCAACTCGTTGAAGGATACTTCATATCATCGTTAATGAGTTTTTTGATGTGTAAATGAGGAATACACCTTTTAAGTATCCTAATGAAATTTCCACCTTGGAGACTCATTTACAGTTATATCTTTGCTGCTAAAAAGTGAACTCGTTGCTAACAAATGTTGTTTCATCAACAAACTAAAGACTGTGTTCCTCTTTTACAAGCAAAAATAATTGACCTCTGGACTATTTCCTATTACCAATTACTTTTAAGGCGTTTGCCGCTAAGGCACACAGATAATTGTCCTTGAAAAGATAAAGTTGATTGCTTCAGTAATCTAATGTTATTTTCTTTATTATTAGTATATAAAGAACCTATGTCCAGTTTCAAGATACATTTAAACTTGAAAAAAGTACAACTTTTAAGTTGGATTCTTTGCATTTATTCTTTTTTATTCTTTGCTGTTAAATGAAAAACTTTTAAAAACAGAAAATAATGATCATTTTACTTTACATTACTGATTAACATTGACATTACTTATAGAACACAATTAAATCAAATTCAGGTGGAATGCCAAATTCTCTCATGGAAGGGGATAGTGTCTCCATTATCATGTTATTGCATACTGTTTCCATTTATCCTCTACAAACAACTTTCACATTGTTTGCAAAGATGAGCAATAGTTTAATAACAAAATTCTATTGAATCTTTCCTGTGACACTTAATTGTGAGATCTCTAATTCATTGTATCTCAAGAACATGAACCCTTGGAAGTTTTCATTGCATTGCCAAACAAAGAAAAGCAAACCAGGCATAATGGACATTTGGATGGCTTGCTAACAGATTAAAGAGGAAAACCGTAGATCAGATAATATAACCCTGCTATGTGACATCAACCTGCTGTGAATGTACACTTGCTATTATATAGCTGCAACAACTTCTCTTTCACCATTCTATCATTCAGTCACAAGATGTGACATTTATTTCCTCATTCTTAAATGGCAGCATAGTTCATATAACACCTCTAAACAAGACTAATATCCACTAGCAATGACAGCATCAGGTTGTTTAACGTTGGCATGGAATCTGAACGTAAAAGACTGTAAGCATAGGCACAGCCTCTTGCTAAAAAATGATTTGAAGGGTGTCTACATGCAACATGGTGCCTTATTTGTAGCCTTATACAGGGGGTTCCTGCACCATGGGTGAAACAAAATTTCATAATTCAAATCCAAAATGTAATTACTTTTTAATGTAAGAAAATATATCCTAGCAACTAATCATAATTAATTTTGTCCCGCAAGAAACACAATTTGATGGAACGTCATTTTTAGAAATTCATGGCAATTTTATGTTCTGGATGCCCTAACTGGAGTAAAACTTGTCACAGAAATTTCGAGCTGAGTAATGTAAACCAAAAGGTGTTCTTATGCATTGAGACGCGTTAGGGATGCCACTGCTGGCATGTGTTGTTAGTACAGTGCCGCACTTCACACTATTTATGCCCTCACCCATACGCACGCAGGTTGGTCACATTCTGCAGACTTGGTTAAAGATATTTAAAATCCGGATACTGTAGGTAATATCATAAAGCCGCCCGGACGACAATGTAAGCCAGTAAAAAAAGGACGTGTCCAGGGAAATCCAGACGTCTGGTAACCCTATATTTGCAAAGATCCTTGATAACTGGTTTCTCACCTGTGAGATGGCCGCCAGTCTTTTTCATTAAAGTCTCTACTAATCATCTTCCATTAATTGGCAAAGAGTGACACTAAAGCCAAATCCTCACTGGATGTAGCTGTATCTATTACTGAAGGTTTTAACTTTGTTGGCTTATAGAGTTTTGGAAGATTCTTTATGTGGACTTCTCTCTTGAACATCTGACCGACGGGTTTCTGTTAAGAAGACAAGAGAAATCGTAAACAAAAATAAACTTCCAAACCAGGTCACGACCAAACTAGTAATATTCATTTACCTACATGAATAATTTGTGGTTTCGAAAAAAAAATGATGATAGATATGATAATGAAACAGCACAACTGCAAAACTTTTGTAGGAAGCAAATCTTTATAACAAATCTCTCAGAAAGTCAATGAAATTTTCCTCATGAGCAGACTACCTACCGATATGACACCGGCTACCAGTTTCTTAAAAGCCTCTTTCTTCTTCTTTTCGGTCGGAGACTTAACGTTTGGGTTCTTGCAAATGTACCGCTTCAGGAAAAGATCAATCTCACTTCCGTTTGCATCTGGAAGATCCCGTAAAACTTTCTCTACTGACTCAAACTTGGGTCTCTATAGCAGGATAGCAAACAAACACCAAAACAAAAATTGTTACAAAGTTCATAACATAACATACAGAAAAGGTAAAAAAAAAATAACACAATTTGTGTTTCTGGTACATTGACTTATTTGAGTACACAGAATTGAATAAAGCGACATCTAACATTACAGGACAGGTAACTTTATAAATACCTACTCAAAAGGATGGACAGTTTGAGTGCCTGTTTCATGGAAAGGTATTTTCATTACCTAATTGAATGTTGGTAATCTGAGTACCTTTTTCATAGAGCAACAGTTTGAGAGACGCTTCTAGAAGACTGCACAATCTGGCTACCCACTTCTCAGACAGGTAGTTTGAGTACCTACCATCATTTCATAATGCTGTAGCCCCCTCATTATCAGAGGGTTCTTGACGGCTTCGTACTGTCCATGAACGCTCAGTCCTTTTAAGATCGCCGTGAAAAGTTGGGCAGCAGCTTCGGGTAGAAGATGTTTCTCCATAATCTAAACAAAAACAGAAGAAGACAACATTGGAGAAAATATGACAATAAAAACAATAGAAACTATACATTGTAACCTTAAAGGGCAGTGCTTCAGCTAAAGATTATTTGAACAATCAATTTTACACCCAACACTTTAATGAACAACTGGTGCTGCAATGCAAAGGTTTCAAAAACATGTGGGTGGGGATGGGGGGGGGCAGGAAGGTGAAGGAGTGAGACAAGACAGAAACATAAGAAGCAGATTGTTACCTGTGGTAAGAGAATGCCAGCCAGGAATGCACTTCGAATGCTTGTCAAGGAATCTTTCCAAGACATTGCAGAATAAACAAAAAGGAGAATACTTTGACAGAGTTCCTGCAAATGCAAAGTAAAAACAAATATCAGTAACTCTATAGGTAAGGTGAAGGCACATAGGAATCAAACTAGAGGTAAGGTAAAGGCACATAGGCATCAAGCTATAGGTAAGGTGAAGGCACGTAGGCATCAAGCTAGATTTAAGGTAAAGTCACATAGGAATCAAACTAGATGTAAGGTAAAGGCACATAGGTATCAAGCTAGATGTAAGGTAAAGGCACATAGGCATCAAGCTATAGGTAAGGTTAGGCACGTAGGCATCAAGCTAGATTTAAGGTAAAGTCACATAGGAATCAAACTAGATGTAAGGTAAAGGCACATAGGTATCAAGCTAGATGTAAGGTAAAGGCACATAGGCATCAAGCTATAGGTAAGGTTAGGCACATAGGCATCAAACTAGAGGTAAGGTAAAGGCACATAGGCATCAAGCTATAGGTAAGGTGAAGGCACGTAGGCATCAAGCTAGATTTAAGGTAAAGTCACATAGGAATCAAACTAGATGTAAGGTAAAGGCACATAGGAATCAAACTAGATGTAAGGTAAAGTCACATAGAAGCTATAGGTAAGGTGAAGGCACGTAGGCATCAAGCTAGATTTAAGGTAAAGTCACATAGGAATCAAACTAGATGTAAGGTAAAGGCACATAGGAATCAAACTAGATGTAAGGTAAAGTCACATAGGCATCAAGCTATAGGTAAGGTGAAGGCACATAGGCATCAAGAGGATTGAACAACCTCAGAAAATTCCAACAATAAAAAAGTGCTTTACCCACGAAACTTCAGGAATAAGGGACAAGAAATCTTCAATTTCTTGAAAACTCTGATAAGTATTTACATGTATGCTACAGGTATTAGCCAATCTTTACCACATTTTAGAAGTATACATGTAAATTCTGATTTACAGTTCTATGGGATTACCTCATCTTGTATTGCACTAATTCCAAGGGTGCCCATCTGCTCTGTCTCTGAGCTGTTTGCAGTGGGTTTCTGTTCCTCCTCTACATCCATCTCAATCGAAGACTCCACAGTATCACCTGCATCCTTACGTATAAGAACCAGTCCTTCACAGAGAAGATCAAGACTTCAGAAAATCTTGTAACGCAGGAGGTGGGATGGTGGGTCAGATGTGGGATGAAGTTAGTAAGAAGGGAGGTGGTAGGGGGGGGGGGAGATGGCAGGAGGGACTAGTCAAACATTTTCCTTAAAATGTTAGAAGATAGGAGACTGAGAGAAGACCGAAGACCATCAAACAGTACTATGAACTTCCTTATTAATCTCCTGCCCATTGAAGATGAATGCAACTTCTGGTACAGCAGATAAAACACCCACTCTACCAAAATGGCACCAGGGGTGAGCAACCCTGGCTGCACTCTTCAGGGCAGTCTTCCAATCATACTGTAAGTTACTCCAATATGTACCAACATGAAAATGGTACCAGATTTGAGAGGATATGTCCGGGGGGG
>KN888214.1:0-19823 GCA_000934455.1 Apostichopus parvimensis | reverse complement strand
AACAACAAAATTCCACACCGTTGAAAACCCTACCTGAGAAAGGTTTCCTTCTTCTTTCTGGAGATTAAATAAGGAAATAATTATAAATTATCTTATCAATATTAAAACAAATATCCTCCCATTTTTTTAAATATAAAAATGAAGAATTTTGTGCATGGTCACTAGTCAGTTGCATCACCCAATTCTATTCCTGAAGAAAGGTCTAAAAGAGCTAAATGAGCTACTTAATGATTACCATCCACGAAGCACTACTTACCATTACAATTTAATATTTTCCTTTTGTATTTGGCTCCATTATGTTTTACCTTCTCTCCACCTTACCAATTTTAAATGTAATCAATGTAACTTATCCTAAAATTACAGCTGTAAGTTACAATTTCCTGGAACCAACTTGTACTTCAGAAAAAAAGGCTTCAGCCAGGTTTGAGTAACTCCTGGTTTGATCAGATCTTGGGGGAGCACAAGTCAGGGAAAACAATACTCTAGTGATTAAACTGATATTTATTAAAGGGAAGTTAAAGTCAACCATGTCTAATCATCTTTAACCTTTTCTTATTACTTAATGAAATTTTAAAAGCTGTGAATTTTATTGGCTGAGAACCATTACACACTTTTATCAGTTGACAAAATTAATTCAAAATATATATGTATTTTTTAATTTCCTCATTCTTTGCCAAAGGGCTAATTCATGTGGAAATGAAGTACCTCATCATTACAATGTGATTGTAGGAAACCTGTCAAAACCTAAAAAGATGATTTATGCCGACGTGATCTAAATAGGTATGTGCGTCCTTATAATGGAATGCATAATACAGCTTCAAAACAAATACAGAGGTACTTCAATAGATTAAATTCATAACATATTAACAAACAGTACTAGTCAGACATCATAAACTTTTAACTCCAAGTATCTTGACGATATGAATATTACCCGCCCCCCCTCCTTCCCTCCACCCAACAAGGTTAAAATATTACTATACCTTCAACTTCATCTTTTCTGTATAATGCTTTAATAATTCTTTCATGAAGTTCAGGAGGCTTTCCATTTCGGAATTAACAGCCTGAAGGATTTCTCTCCTCCTCTGAATCTGTGATATATTCTGGAAAGCGATCACATCTTCAACTAAACGCAGTAAAATCAACATCACAAGTTCACTCTGGGTCTCCTGTGAGAGAAACAAAATGAAAATAACATATCATATCTGTATACATCAGGACAAAGGAGAGACCGGAGAGGTGGCTACAAAGATCATCAAGTTCTCCAAGGGGAATAGTAGAATGGAATAAATGCTTTCTTAAGAAAGCTTTCCCTGTACATTCTCTTAGAATATTTTACTATAAAAACCAACAAAACAACATACAACCAGGAAAACAAAACGTTTACATGCCAAAACATATTCATAGTGTGGTAAGCCATAAATGTTAATATTCATGAACTGGTGCACACCAAAATGAAGAGGGAGTATCTATTGACTCTGCGGCAACATATAAAGGAAGGTACCAGGAATCAGTTATCATGTTGACATAGTATATTAAGTGACATAGTATAAAAACTGTTACATGAATGAATATTTATGAGGTCACATTTTATGATCTCATAAGCATGTATATCTATCTTTATGCTAACATTGAATTATCCAAGGACATAATTATGGTTGATTAGACGTACTATTTCAGAGATATCTGATGAAGAATTTTATGCTCACTGATTAACATTTATGATATGCACACAAAAGCAACTTGGTTGATTGTATCATTGTGAATGTAGTGTGACAAACCTAACCCGCCAGGAATGAAAACCATGGAACATTTGGTACTTGTCTTGTGTTTATAAACCATTCTTGCAATTTGATGAATATTAATGACATAAACTTGGAGACTTCATGAAAATGTGCTTATTACACATGTATCAACATCACCATACCAGTTTGAACCAAATTTTACCTTATACCCCACCCATTTATTGATATCCATGGAGGGAACCAAACACAATCTATTTATCACAGGGAATCTACCTCCCAAGTATGACATTGTTTTTTTGGTAGTTACATCACCATAACAAGTATCAGACAAACAGTTGCAGAGATATTGACCATATGTTATGGTAAGCCCTGCCCACTCATTAATATTCATGAGAGAACCAAAAATACAATAGGGCACATCTAAACATCATGGGGCATCTACCTACCAAGTATGACATTGATTCAAGTTGTGGTTGTTAAGATACCGTGTTAACAAGCTAGCCGTCACATACATACATACACACACGCATACACACACGCATACACCAGCACGCTTGCAAAGGTTGCTGGCATCGTAACCAAAATGCATTTCTAACCAGATACAGTCCTACATAAAAAATTCGAGAGCTAACATTAATTGATAGGATACATTATATGAAACATAATAAGTATGAGACCATCATACGCACTCTTACCCCTTGCTTACACAATTCATGTAGCTCGTTCATAAACGAAGGCCATTGTTGAGGCCACTCTCTCTTCACCATTTCTACGACGATCTTGGCAAGGCCATCCTTGATGTACGTTTCTTCTTCCAGTATACTATTTGTGCCCTGGTACAAGAAGAGAGGTCAATTGTGATGTTATTTTTAAGCAGTCTTCATCATTATCATGACTAAATCGTAAATTTGTGTGAGATCTGCAGGAGAGTACACTAGGCTTATATGACTTTAGTGTCAACTGTCTAACTAGTTGACCTAAATCCACATCAGTTATCGCACGCTACTGTTCAGTTATTGGTAACGGCACTGCTTTGACCTGAAATGACCCCTTCATCTCATGTTCATTTTATTAAACAAATAAACCATGTGCCATGAGCAAATAGTGTACAGCACCCAGTGAGATAAAACTTTTGAGCTGCTGCTGCGCCTGACAGATAAATCAATCAATTGGTACTGTATGGGATAAGGTCCATGTGTCAACTGATCAACAAATCGTTTCTGTCTAAGACTTCCTCTAAAAAATATCTTAAATGTAGACGAAACCTGGCTCAAGTCAAATTGATAGGAATATCGTTTAAAATATCTGGAACATATATTTCCCTTAAAGATGAATTTTCCAAGTAGTGATACCAAACTCACAGATTGCTTGAATTTATGTTGGGTAATGTCGTCTATACGCTCGCATCAAAATGTTTCCTCTTCTTAATCCCAAACCATTCAAGGTCTGTACACAGAGGTGACAAAGACTACTGAGAGCAGTAGCTTAAACTGCATTCAATTTCACATTTCCATTGAAACATGCTCATGATGGTATCTGCACTATTTCTGTATGTCAGTTTGTAGAGCCTCTTCAGAAATTGAATTAAGTAAACCAAGAATCCGGTGAAGTGTCTAGGATAGACTAAGGTCATTGAATCGTTCATCCCTTTTGACCAATAATAGCTTCTCATGATATCTGACTTATCAATACAAATGAACTTTATTTTCCCCAAATACCATTTGATGACTTTGGAAAGCCAATTGAGCAAATAATAAAACTTTTACTTACACATGCCAGTAAATTCATAACACTCTCTTTGACTAACACTTTGTCTGAGATCGATGATTTGTTCCATCGAAACCTGTCAGATGAAAAATTTAATGCACAAAAGTTAGATAATATAAAGTTCATGAGAGACAGATTATCTACTTTTGAAAAAAGAAAAAAAAACCAAGTAAGTAAGTGGATGAGACAATAAGAACACAATGTGCTTAGGGAGAAGCCCTGAGGAGATCAAGTTTTTCCAGGGTGATGTCTAGGTTGAGAGCGCCAATGTCAATGTATATTTACTGTAAGTCCCCCTTATCCCACCACTGCCAGTGTGTGTTTCCATGTTTATTATTATAAGTCCACTACAAAAATGCTTCATGATTGATGCTGTTACTTACTTCACTGTGTGTTCTAGCAATTGGAGGCCAAAGTGTCTGATATTGGGGAGATTTGCAACCTTTGACAATTCGATGCCGTATGTGATGCAGCTACTAGAGGTTTCCTTGAAACCTTCACAAATCTGGAGGAAAGAAAACACAATGGCAAAGAGAACAATATTAACTTGATAGTCTGTTAATGTTGTGTAAAAATGAGAATTTTCTGTTTCCCAACTTAAAGTAGATGTTTGCATTTGGATTCCAGTTAGTGCAACCTACTACTCATGCATGAACTATCAATATTGTCCTTTCTCAAGCTATTGTGACACGACAAGATCTTCCTCCTTTAACCTTACTATAATAAGTACCAAAATACTATTAAAATGGAAGTGGAATCATTCCATGATATTGGGGAGTGATGGCAGGGGGGGGGGGGGTAACCTACAGGTGTACAGAGACCATGCAAACTTCCACTACAGGATCAGACCAAGCTGTATTTGGTCTTGGAACATGCCTATTGGATGTAGAGATACTGATTGAAAATGAAGGTTTAATTTGGATTAACCGTGACATGGAATATAAGCAAATCTTTAAGCATAGTTTATATGCAATATAGGTTACCACCAAACTCCATTGTACCCCATCCTCATGGAAATTTAAGCCATTTGCATTGAAAAAAAGGTTAGCCTTTTAACTCATTTAAAGCCATCATAGTGAATTCCAGATGCATTCCACTCTTTTTAAGTAGACTGTGTTCTGACAGGACTGGTTGGGCACCACCAGTCGTTAAGATAATGCTGTGCAAGTAGCCCAGAGTTCTTTAAGTTTGTTCATATGTGCATGTTGCTGTTCAACAATGAGTAAACTTTACGGTTCAGTTGTTCTCCGCACACAGTAATTTCCGCACATAACTTTCCGCTGAAAAATTCTTGTGCGGAAAACAACTTCTTTTTCCACTTACCTGTACACTATATTTTTCCTCAATTTTAGGATACCAAATTCAGGATGATGAAAATAACATGAGAAAGTATCAAAGAACGTCGTTAAGGATGGTTAGACGGAGGTAATGTCAGAACAGTTAAGCTGCTTATAATTTACAGGAGGCTTGGGCTGTATGTAATTAGGGATTACTTAAAGAAGTATGAGGCATAATATTATATAGCCCTACATATTCTCACTCTGTACTCTGTTATTGTTAATGTGAAAATAGCACAAAAGACACCCCACCCCCCTCCCGCCCCCTTTAGGATGAAACTTAGCGAGACCAAATCGTCACGGCAGCTCACCTTTTTCCACCTTCATGCCATATCGAAAACAGCAACCAAAAAAGGTGGCGCTGTTTAACTAAAATTAAACTTGTGTTTACAGCCTAAGCTACAACTTGTACAACCTAAGCTATCCTAATAACAATCTAGTCTCGGAGCTACATTTTATCCTGCTAGTGCTACAGTCAAATTCTATCTTTTCATCCTCCTAAATCCTTCCATGTGCCTCGTTATTTCAGTAAGCCATTCTGTTCCTCCCCCCAAAAAACCGTACTTTCCGCTGAAGAAAACGTTGTTTGTGTGCGGAAAACACTGTTTTGTTTCTGTGGAAAGTAACCTGTGCGGAGAATAACGGTACCCAAACTTTACGGTTTCAGTTATTTTCCGCACACGTTACTTTCCGCACATTACTTTCCGCTGAAAAAACTCTTGTGCGGAAAACAACTCTTTTTTTCACTTACCTGTACACTATATTTTTCCTCAATTTTAGGGTACCAAATTCAGGCAGGATGATGAAAATAACATGAGAAAGTATCAAAGAACGTCGATAAAGGATGGTTAGACTGAGTTCATGTCAGAAAAGTTAAGCTGCTTATAATTACAGGCGCTGTTTAACTAAAATTAAACTTGTGCTCACAGTCTAAGCTAGTGCTTACAGCCTAAGGCCCTAAGCTACAACCTTAGCTATTCTAATAATAATCTAGTCTCGAAGCTACATTTTATCCTGCCAGTTAAATGCTATCTTCTCCATCCTCCTAAATCCTTCCATGTGCCTTATCATTTCAGTAAGTCATTCTGTTCCTCCCAAAAAACGGTACTTTCCGCTGAAAAAAACGTTGTTTTCCGCTGAAAAATTTGTGTGCGGAAAACACCGCTTTGTTTCAGCGGAAAGTAACGTGCGGAAAATAACTGTACCCAAACTTTACTAGTACTAGTACGTGATTCTAGTGTCATTCTGCCATAAGTACATACCTCCCTACCTTTCCGCCATAGGTTTCGTAATACTTGTAAAGCTAATAATAATATTAAGCTAGTAATACTCAAAATTATGGATTAGGCCCCAAGTCTGGGCTAATTCTGTTAACTAATAGTAATAATACTAATTACTAATGGTAGGATAAAAACTATAGAATACAGGGCCACTTTGGATACCCATCCTAGCAACTACATGACAGTGTGTGGATGCTCATTCAATATTGCCCGATCTTATCATATTTTCTCTTTGACCCCTTTTACCATCATACTGAATGCGCGGATGGGAGTGGGAAAGACTTCATTTTGCGAATGACCCTATAACGATAGGCCTATAACGATAGGATGATAGACCTATGTCTATGGGTCTAACGTCTATCCTAACGAGACTTACGCGGTATGCTTTGTTTCGTTCCTCTTGAGTAACAGAAGGATTAATTGCTATGTTTGCAGCTTCTGTAAGCTGCGCTAGTGTCACATTATCATCCGATGCCATTGAAGGTATTGTATTTTGCCGTTAAACTGCCGCAATCAGCTAGCGCTATTTTTCGTCATCTTCCAGGCATATTTGATCAAAGTTCCATGCCACATGCAATTTTTTTTCGCAGTACAGTAGAGCGACATGTGCGCTGCAGGAAACATACATTATTCATGATAGAGATGAATAATTCATATTCTTCCCTCGCTGTACTACGAAAACTAAATTCGCCCGCCGCATGGTGAATGGTTTGATCGCGCTTCTCTAGTGTTGTACTTATCATATGGCAAGCCAAATACCAATTAATTGGATATTAAAAGCTTTTCGGTCGAAACTGTACCTTGTGCACCAAACTTGGTCTATCTCCAAGGGCGGCGGAAGCACTTTTAATCTGGGGGGCACCGACGTCGAAGGGCACTTTGCAGAAATTCGATTGGACTGATGCAGCCTGATATGTAGTACCCTTTATAACTGTTATTGTATTATCTTATTTGCGTATACACATCACTCCATCAACGCCCCCCCCCCCCCAAGGAAAAAAAGGAATAATAGCACTGCAATATCCAATGTGCAAATTGGGAAACAAGTTTTCTTTCGAGACAAAATGAGGTGAAATCATTATAAAGTCCAAGTCCCTGCACACGCGATCGATACATGCATGAAAGCAAATGAAATATGTCAAAATACGAAAGGATGGGGTAGGTTATAGGATATTAAAACTATACTCATTATTCATAGTAGGCTATTAATGGCTTCTGCTTATTACAAAATCACAATGTAATATAGCAATGTATTTTTAGAAATAATGATATAATTATTATCATTATTATTGTAACGACTTCCCCAATAATTATAAATAATATGGAAGGGTAATAAGACGGCAAATGATTGTATGTTATTGGCATGCGGTGTAATAACCGATTCTTGCCTATATGATATGCACATTAAGACGTTGAGCGCGCGAAAAATTTTGGTTATATTTTTCGGGCAAGTCGTTACAGCCCCCCCCCCCCCAAATCAGATTGGGCTCCTACGCCTATGCTGACCTAATAAGGTGATCAAGAGTACAATTTTTATGTAGAAAAAGGGCACATTTTTAACCTGAGGAAAAGTGGGGGGGGGGGGGCACGTGCCCCCTGTGCCCCCCCGGTTCCGCCGCCCTTGTCTATCTCTCTTGAAAATCCTGCATTATCGGCGGAAAAAAAACGAGATTATCAGGAGATCAACCAGCCCCCCGAATAGACTAGGTAGAAAACCATAAAACGAAAACGTTTAGTGGTTCCGATGTCTAAACATATTCATAGTATGATAAGCCATGCATGGTAATATTCACAAACTTGTGCACACCAAATGACCATGCACACCATGGTCCGCAAAATTAGGCATATTAACCAACAACTGTATTTACCAACAACTATTAACCAACAACTGTATTCCAATTTTGGATACAATCCGAAGAATGTGTCCCAAAATGCATTGGAGGTGGAAATAAAATGTAGTGTTACATTTTTCGTAAAAGAAGTGTCTATAGACGAACATTTTCTTGAAATTCTCAGTATTGTAATTATTGTTATATATCAAGGGCGTAGGAACCGGGGGTGCTGGGGGGGGGGCGCCAGCCCCCCAGTGAAAAATATGGGGGGGGGGCGGAAGTATCATTCCGCCCCCCCGCTCCGCAAGTCAGAAAACCCCTTTTTCATTTCCAAATAAAAAAAAAATCTCATTTGGAGCACCAAATTGCATCTAAGGCCAGGTGAAAGTGCAAAATTATTTACAAAATGGAGTGGGTGTTGAAGTGTGCTATATTGCACCAAATTGCATCTGAGGCCACCTGGAAATGCAAAAAAAATTTCCCTCCCCTTAGACCCCTCCCCCAGGCCGGCCATCAGTCTTCAGCCCCCCCCCACTCAAAAGTACCTTCCTACGCCACTGTTATTTATGTTATATCTTATGGGCTTCTAGTAAAATATCAAGAAGTGACCAGTCTGAAGCTCTTCCGAGCACTCTTATTATATAAACAAACAGAATGCATCATAACTTGTTGGATTGTTCACATTAAACTGAGTCCTGACTAATCAATCCCACAAGGCTCCTTATAGGTGGAAGCGGGGAAGGATAAATTCGCCGAGGCGCCATTGGAAAGCAGCTCAGAGCGATAAGATCAATAAGTTGTTTTTCGCACCACATTAATGTATGCTTTTGAAAACAATCAGGACACGTTTCTGACTTGTCAAAAGACTTAAAAATCGAAGAAAAAAAAAGCTTTTCCGGAATTCTCCTGGTTAAATTGATGATGACGTCGCCTCGGTGCAGACCTTATAATTACTGTTTATTCATAATTTTTAAAATTCTAATAACGCAACAAGAACATGTTCATATACTGAATTATTTGATTACATTCAACACCTCTTGTCCAAGACGAAATTGCGACACATTATAAACATGCTATTTGAGGCCAGACAGTACTAAGATTGATAAGATGCAAAATCCAGTTACTTAAACTGTTGAACCTCAATGTTTCAAGGTTCATTTCTCAAAAATTAAATGTTTCGTCGAAATTCGGTCTAAACTGATTGAACGGTCTACAGCATATCAAACTTAATTTTTCCTACTAAAGTCATTCTTTACACTGCTGACAAAAATTCCCTCCTTGGGAGCTGAATTGGCGTTCCATATGCATACACGTATACAATTGTTACAAACCGAAACTGTACTGACGTGGTGAACACTGAAGTTTTTAAGGACAGAAGGGACAAAATGGCATTTCCAATGTTTTCGACTCATGTCTGTTACTTCTTAGCATTTGCAACCGTTTTCCGTAGTCACATCAGTCTGGCTGCTCAAATTCAACCGGGCATTTTCACTTTAACCTTCGCGCAGGTCGAAGAGGTAGGCTAGGCCCATATTAGTAATAGTAGTACTACAATTCCTTTCACTATTAGTAGTACGTAGTACTAGCTAGTATTACTACACTTGGCATTGGCCTATAACTAAGTATAACACTAGACCCTAACAAGTAACAATAATACCAACATAGACTTAGCCTACCTAGCCTTGATGAAGCTACATACTAGTACTTGGTAGTGCTGCTGTGGTAATGTGGTGTACGATAACGTGTCCCCGTGTAAATTTGCGTACTGTATTATTTGTAGCTTCACTGTTAGACACTAGTTGCTGTGTTCGTTAGTCAAATTGTAACTGTGTAGGCCTAGCCTAAGTGTAACTAAGTTGAACCACTTTGTCAATCACAACTTTAACCTTCAATTTCAAAGCCTCATGTTTAATGAAAATGGCTGAAAATACTGCATTAAAACTTAAAGCAAAGAGACAACAATTTTGAGACACTAAGTTGTAGATTAGACACCTGTTTAGTGGAATTGTACTATGAACTAAAATATGTAAAGTTAGGGAAATTTGTCCCAGCTTTGAACAGTTTCACTCCCGACCTGTACAAGTATAATTCTATTGAATGCTGGTAGAATCTGGTCAAACCATCAATGAAATCACAACTAATTCACTTTATATTGCATGCCAATGTACGCTGATGACATAATGCAATTATTTAAAGTCAAGCACACAATTCTACAAAATTCTCTTGTAAATTTGAACATATTTTGTTACCTTCCAAGCTGTTCATAATGTGTGATGTAAGCTGTTTAGTCTAGTAACACCCTGTTACTACTATGTCATATCTTACGCATGTTATATCAAACAGAATGGCGGACTTTGCTAGGCTCGCGCAACTCCTAAAACTTTAGTGAGTATCGCAGTATCAGCTCTACTAGTCTACTTTTTATGAACATGTGCAAATCCCCTGATGTTGGCCTACTTACAGATATAGGCTGAGAGAACAAAATTACAAACTACGGGAAAAAAAAAAAAGTTTTGGATGTTTCAAATCCTAGACTTAGTGACAAGGGAGTCTTTTATAGCTGAGATCATCAGAATCAAACCCACTGTTTACGATTATTTGCCATTGTTTTTAAAAAATGCACCAATGAAGCACATGAAATGCAGCTTCCTGTGACATACACTTACAATGTTAGGATAGAATTGGTTTAGCAACACGAAAATGTGAAGACGCAAAAACTTTTCTGTCAAAATACAAACACACGAAAAGTGGCCAAACATTTCTGTAATGATTCTTTTGGGTGTTTTCTACATGATTTTGGTTATTTTTCAAACAAGTTGCAAGATTTGAAGAGTTATAAAACACTTTTGCTGTCCTTCGATACCGTGATAAAATGCTGCACTATTACTGACAAGTGAATACATTTTTTTTGACGAATGGAACTGTAATTTCGCTCGTCTGTTACAGGCTTTTCAGTTGGCCTTTCCTGTGGAAGATATTCATGGTCTGAAAAAGCCCGCCCCCTATGTTCAACCTACATGCATTTATGCTTTTAGTTTAAATTACAAACTGTCAAGTGGCTCCTAGGTCTAACAAAAAGCCTGTGAGCTATGATCTACTTTTCCCAGAAAGTGCTAGTGGACCTCAAAATCCTAATGTCACTCTTGTCTATATGCCTAGCCCTAACATGAGGCCTGGTGCCTGCTATTGCAATCCAATGTTGTAAACGATTTGAAACTTGAAAGGATAGTCCAGCGAAACTTTCTCATTTTGGGCTGGGGAAAGAGGAACCTGTGCTTAGCATCCTTGTGAAATTTGCATTCTATTCTCCTGTATTGTTTTGGCGATAACAACATTTGAAGTTGAAATTTTTTGTACCGAATGGGAACTTGAAGTGCAATGTCATTTATGCACACTGACAAATTTCTTTAATGTTTTTCTTTTTGATGTATATTCAAAGTTTCTTCTTGAAATTTAGAATGCATAATACACTAGAGGGCCCATAGTAATTTGAATATTGATAACTTTTACATCAAATTTGGAGCCCTGTTCAATCCAAGGTCAAAACCAATACGTGAAAATATAAGGACATGTATACAAAACATGCTGCTGTCAGTGTGAAAATATTCAAGTTTGCAATATAGAAAAAAAAAAACCTTTAAACATCAACATTTTAAACTATCATTATCTTCGAAATTTCACCAGGATGCTCAGTATATGTTCTTCTTTAATTAGTTAAAAGTAATGTAACCTTCTAAGAGTGAAGGGATTGCCGCAATTATCTAGAAAAATGGTCTAATGTTAGGCCTAGAAATTGTAATATCTCAGTGGTATTTTCCTTGTCAACAAAAACAAAAAAACACAACATATTTCCCAAAACTGAGGATTTTGTCTCCTCTGCTTAGATGAGAAGGTTTTCATTTGAACCTTTCATTGACAAGAAGGGTCAAACAATCACTTTTATCAAATTAAATTTATAGTTATTTATAGCTTAATTATAGAGGAGGTGCATGGAACTGCAGTTCTAACTAGATCTGGTCAGGTGATTGACATTCATGGTCACAATCTGTTTCAAACTGAAGTTGCCTACTTAAATGCTCGTTTTAACTTTTGTTAATCATGGCAACTAACAACTAGGACAGTCGCCCACTCAGCAGTTTTATCTGCAGTTCTGGTCAAATGTGCTGGATACACAAACCATAGAAATTACACACATCTAGAAGCTTTCTTAGTGAAAGGTTCCATATGTGCTGACGTTCAGGGAATTAAAGGAAAGTAGCAAGATATTTTGGTAATGTCAGCAAAATATATAATTCATAATGAAAATCATATATTGGAGGTTTAGCCGACCACAGAATTCCTATTGGCAGTGGGGTGCAACAGTTTCTTGTCAATATTTCTACATCTATTTCTATTGTATCGCTATATATCCATTGTTTTTGTTAGCCTCAAAAACATCATTGATATGCATGCATGCCCCCAATTGAGAGCATGCTGAGATGATGCATTTTTTGGGTGAATTAATTTATGGTGCACTTAAGACAACATACTGGCGATTTGTAATGATCATCAATAACTGTTGAAATTATTATAGTTCTGAAGTGTGTTACTTGTTCTTGTACTTATAAGACTGTGGGAAAATGATTTGATGTCTATTTCTGTAGAAGTACGGAATCTTCCATAATAATGACTACCTTTTTGGTATATTAATAACATAACAGTAGCATCAAATTATATAAGTGGAATGTATTGGAAAGTCATACTGAACTGTATTTGTTATACAAATATGGTAAATACAACCCAAAAAGGTTTCATAGAATGAATAATATAGCAATGCTTCTTCATTCTTAGCATTGAAGAATTTTATATTTTGACACGTATATAAAAAAATCTAACAAACACAAAAGTTACTGGATACAGTACATTGTACTAGTAGCAGATACATAGTTGTGCAAAATTACATTTTCTTTGAACTTCATTTACATGAAGAACACATTGAAAGACTTGGTAGTGAACTTCCATTCAGTGGGGTCTTACATTTGTGATGCTATGGTAAAATCATGGAAATTATGAAAGTGTGCAATTAAACATACGTTGCCTAATCACATTGGAGGTTATCCTTTCATTTGACTAAATGTGTCTCTAGATACTTAAAGTATTGTAGACACATTGTGTCACTGCCATATCGATTGCCCTTCCTGTCAGAGATTTTAATCTTGTGTAAAAGTAAGTTGGCCTGACCTTTCGATCCTAGCAGGATCTTCTTCAAAGGCTAAATGACAAGTGACAGTAACAGCTACTAATCCCCTTTCATCTATCTCTTTGTGTTCACCGTGCTGTGCTCATTAACCTGTCTGTATTTTGTGCGTCTTTTTGTCCCTTCTGTTACTGTCACTTGTCATTATCCTTTGAAGAAGATCCTGCTAGGATCGAAACGTCAGGCCAACTTACTTTTACACAATCTCCTCCTACACAGGCTCTCTAGTGGATAAGCAGTTTGCTAACAGTTTTATTTTATTTAGATTTTAATCTTGATAGATAAAGCAAGATGGGTGGAAACATTAGATGTGCTAGAATTCTATTATATAGTAAAATTCATTCTCTTCTGTCTTTTACTGTCTGAATAATTCCCATTATCCATTGTCTTTTACTCCATTTTACTACTGTAGAATGAAGTCAAATACTTGTCTGTACCAAAGAGTCTGTTCCAGGGCACATCTGTGGCGGTTTCTTTTGTGCCAGGTAGTAATTTTTTAAATTTATTTTTATAATTAGTCTGAAAAAGGATGACACTTAATTGTTCTGTTTTTTTTCCAGATTATTTAGTATTACGTGGAAGTGTAATGGTCCACTTTATGAGGGGTACTAATCATTATAGTAGAACCTCAGGATGTTATGTTACCGCTTTAATGTCCATTTTTGGTTTAGATGATAATCGTAACCTATGTTCATGCTGGCGTATATGTGCGTGTGTGTGTGTGGGTTGGTGTGTTTGTGACGCCCAGCTTGTAAACATGATATCTCAAGAAGGGAAGCTTAGATAGATCGTATATTTTGTGTAGAAGTACATTAGTGAGTACAAGAAGCCTATTGTTTTTGGTGGAATTCAAAGGTCATTTGGGGTCACCAGGGGTCAAATTGTGAAAACCTTGTCAACATGATATCTCAAGAAGAGAAGCTTGGACAGATCTCATATTTTTTTTGTGACTAGAAAAACCTTATGTAGGACAAATAGCCTATTGTTTTTTGTGGAGGTCAAAGGTCGTTTGGTGTCACCAGGGGTCAAATTCTGAAAACTTGTAAACAATATCTTAAGAGAGGAAGCTTAGACAGATCTAATATTTTGCATGCAGGAGAACCTTATTGAGGACAAGCAGTCCATTGTTTTTTGTGGAGGTCAAAGGTCATTTGAGGTCATCAGAGGTAAAATTATGAAAACCTTTTAAACATGATATCTCAATATTGGAAGCTTGGGCAGATCTCATACTTGGTAAGAAGGTGTATAACATTGAGTAATAGAAGCCTTTTGATATTGTTGGAGGTCAAAAATGTCATTTGAAGTCACAAATGCCAAACAGTTACTTCACTTCCCTCTTACCTGTCTCTGTTCACTAACGCACCTTCCTAAACATAATATCACAATCTGAGAAGCTTGGACAGATCGCATATTTTGTATGTTATTGAACCACATTGAGTACAACAAGGCTAACGTTGTGGGCGGAGGTAAATGGTCGTTTGAGTTCACCGGGGGTCAAATTGTGCAAAACATGATTTGAAGGACAGATGTCATATTTAGTATGTTGATGTATCACATTTAGCACAAGAAGCCTATTGGTGAAGTCAATGGTCATTTCAGGACAGCCTGCGTCATTGTGAATTTATTGTTTGTCACATCACACTGCTTTACTAAGATCGAGTATGTTGTACACCCTCATTATACTGTACAGTACGTCAGATTCATGAAGAAAAGTGCTCATGTTAAATCATCGAAACCACAATGCATTTTGGCATTCTGGTTTTCCCATGCGAAAATACAGATACTCAACTGGCCAGTTGGAATGTCATTGTCAGTAGTAATGAAACAAGCAGCTACTGTAGATAGTTAAGAAAGTAAAAACAACCATTTTCAAAACTTACGCTGACCGCTGCCCCACTGTACACTGATTGCAAGCTGAATCAACTCAACACTTTGCCTTGACTTTGATTTAATTTAGAATAACAGATTTCAACACTTTCAGATGTATCATTATGACTTGGATCGTCAAGATGGTACCTTTTAGTCACTAGTAGTGAGATGGTATAAATTTGGAGACGTATCCAATAATGTTCTTGTCTAACTTTCTTTTGCAAACAAATTGAAGGTGTCAGATTCTGTTGATTGGTAACTGAGCAATCATGAAACCATTTAAAAGTCTGAAAGTTTACGCAGTACAAATTTCTATACATACTTGGCTTTGATTAATCATTCAAGGGGACGAAGAAGCCAAAGACGATAAGGTGGAATACACTTTAAACTGGGAGCTACGATACACTCAATGTGAAGGAATCCATCGTCAAGTAGTAAGTGTGATTTTCTTGTTTAGTTGTTCATGATTACCTTTGTAGTCCTGACGGTGGGTTGTCATGTGTGTAGGTGTGCATATGTCAGCAGTGTGAACAATGGATAACCTTGTCATAGTGTAGAATAAAATTGTTCTTTATCTTCAGTGATCTATTCATTCAATGCAGTGAAAGGCAGAATAATTCATGTCTAAATTGTAACACCTTTAGTCATTTGGTGATTTTATTCTCCTTCTTTTTCATCTTGGTTAAAAAAATTCTGTTTAAAGGTAAAATTTAATTTGAATTTGTTTTATATATTTTGGTCCAAGAATGTTGGACAAATGCCTTCTGTATGTCCAGTGGAATGCTATATGGTACAATTAAAAGCTATACAGCAATATTGTAAAGCAAAACATGATATTTTTAGCTTCTAAGATAGCTAACAAGCTGATTGTAGTGAAAGTGAAACCCTCCCTGACAAAATTTAGGTGGAAGATACCAAAGAGAATTGCACAGAAACTTTTTCTGCTCTTGAATGAATTGAGCAACATATGATTGGTCTATTGATATCTCCATTCAATAGAATATTCCCGGTGGCTGAAGTTGATTCTTTTACTTTGTGCTGAAAAGATATGATTTTAATATTGATTTTGTGGTATTTTGTGAATGCATCTGTCAAGAACAGAGTGAATGATGTCATTGCAGCAATTCAGCTGAAAATGGTCTTGTTTCGCCTTAAAATATTTAACCCACTTGTTCATGAAGGAGTAACATATTTCTACAGAAAAGTTGTGTTTTGATGAAATTCCAAATACTGTACTGAAAAACCTTTCCTGCTAAGCAAAACATTGTAAATGTACCAGGTTTGATGGACAAATCAACGAGAACATCATAATAGAAGAGTGAAGCTGTTGAAGAATGTTTGCTGTGTTGACATCGTAGACGACCTTCTGTCATCCATTCCAGATAAGAATCGAGGGTTTAGCCAACCAGAATAAATTTCATTCAATCAGCCGTATCTTGAGTGTGGAATATTTTTCTTTCCAATATTAGTCACACATTGTCTGCCACTGGAATATCCCTATTAACATTAAGGGGATGGTTGTTGTACCTTTATTAATTTGCCAATGACTCTTTTTAAGTATGTGTGCAGTTGCAGTCTGTTTCTTCTGATGGGCTACTGCTATTTCACAGAGCTGAAATTAGAAAACATCTTGCGTTGTAGCACCGATAGGCTTGCTCCTGGCAGTAGCCAGTATGATTGTAAAATTGCCCGGGTATATGTACCATAGTTGATGATTGCTGATTTCTGACATCATGCGATCTGTTATCTGTGTGGAAAGCAGTTGTGCGAGTTTTTATTCCTTGCTGAAGGTAATGATGTCGTCGTGTGTAATTCTGTTTATATGTATTTGTGTGTGTATATATATATGTGGAATGTTAACTCCCATCAGGTCTTGATTCTACATAAAGCTATCTTAACACAAAGATATTGCATAACATAATGTCATCTTGCAAATTTTGTTAAGATATTTTACGGCTTCGAGGCAACAGCAAAATCAAACAACTTATGCAGCTTTTCATTAGTCCTCATGTGTAGAAGACCTGTGTGTAATCTCTTTGGGAAAGGTGTCTGGAAATTCAGTATTCCAAAGAGCTGAATGAAGGTCATGCTCCCGTTGAATTTCCGGCAAATCCTGAACTTTTGTCTTTGCTGCTGCTTTTTATAATACATTCAGGCTAATAGTTCGGACGCCTTGGATAACCTCTTCAACGCACATGAGACTATGTTTGCAATGGAGAATTACATCACAGTTACAAATGCTAACAGCAGCGGGTTTGATAGCGCTACACCAGAAGGGTCTTTGGGAGTAAGTGTAAAAACCATTTGTTAAGTTTTTCATTCATCCCTCTCAGTAGAAGTGAATTGGAATGGTCCAAAACATTTGCTACCTGGTACCCATTTGCTTTATATCCGGGGTCGGTCCTGTTGGTACCTGTGTATTAATTGTGAGTGCAAAGCTAGAAATGGCAAACCTTTAGAGGATTTTTTCTGGTTGTCGCTATGACAACCAGGTCTTACTTATTTGGTTGCTTAACAGTAAATTTGGGTTGTCCTAAAAAAAGTAGCAAAATAACAATGCACGACCAATATGTACACTGTAGAAGAAATGTGCCGGTTTGTTGAATAAAACACCAGCTTTTGGGGCCATTATATCTCCATTTTAGGTGGATCATAAGTTCCAATATTGTAGGTTTATTTCAAATATCTCCAAACTGATAGAGGAGGACACCAATTATCATGTTACCTACAAAGGGTATTTATTTAGTTACAATGCAATCTTTTACTCAATGTAAACAACTAACCATCCACTAGACAACCTACGAAGCTGACTTTGGTCTTTCAAACGAGAAATTTGGTGATATTGGACCACCGGACAACCATCTGAAATGTGCCTGGAATGAGAATATTTTCCCAGCTGTACGCCAAATAAAAAAATTGGTTAGCCACTTACACCTCCTTTGGAGTATCAGATGTGTTGAGACATTTGTCTTGTGTCTTGCGTCTCAAGTATTGACTTTCACCTGTGTCAAGTCGATGACATGTGCTGGCAGTTGGTGGATTCTAAAAATACATTTCAAGTACCATAGCTCTGTCTACACTCTTAATTTCTTTACTTTCGATTGTCGGACATAGTCTGTCTGCCAGGTTGAACTCAACTTTGAAGTTTCTGCACCAAAGTACTAAAATATCACGACATGGTGACAAACAAGCTGATATTGATGATTGAAAATCGGTATTTGCTGTACGAAGGCCTCACAACTTTGGGCTATTGACTGGCAAAATACCAGAGTATTTTGCATTTCCCCCTACAAAAAAAAAGGGTGCTGGCAATTATCTGCTAGTAGACATTAAGAAGTTGAACAGATGCTAAGCAGGTGAACGATTGTTCTTCCAAACATCCACATGGTTACCATACTTACAGTAGTTAACATAAGCTCAATATTATTACTGCTGATTGTCAGCAAATATTTTGACATTTTTTAGCAAACGGCTGACATTGTGAAATTCTAGGACTGATACGGTTCTCATAATCGTTTATTTCTTTTACTTGTAATAAGTACTGCTAAGATTGCACCTCCAGTGAAGATTATTATCAGGATTTTACATCTTATTTTTATCTTGCATTGAACTTACAGGTATCATATACGCCAGTTTGTTATGCTACAGACACAAAAACAGCATTTAAAAATTGTCAACAGGTAAGTTCAAAGTCTTGTTTCACATTTGTGCATTTTGTCGTGAAAGGTTGTTATTAGCATCTACAGCATCCAGGTATAGTATCGAAATGAGACCAAAAAATAGCAGAAAAAACATAAAAACCATAAAATCTAAAAGAGATAATATAGTGAGTGCAGGAATGCTAGATTGTCTTTAATAGAAGTCAAAGGATATTTGACATTAAGAGCAGCTGAAGCCCGTAAATCTTGCACACCGGAGCCTAATGTTGCATGCCATTACAAACACGAGACTAAACCGATCCTTATTAACTCTACACTGCAATTTGGCACTATGGTGTAAATATTCACACAATAATGGCAATGTAATTATTTTGCAAAATTTTTGGCCTGCTCACTTTTGATTGGGCAGTTGATTTTTGTTTTTAAACATAAACACAGTGTCCTATGTTGAACAATATATACTTATTCTGTTTTATATTTTTTAATATTTGACACCTTTTGCTAATTCTTATTTTTTTAAATAATTTCTATGTTTTACTTTTTATGTATAACGTTTAATGTAAAAAGCAGGGCCTTATTGGAAACCAGCTTTTGCTGAATAAGCAACCCTGGATAAAAATGCGAATAAATAAAATATAAATAAATAACAAACACACAAAGGTCAGCTCAAACAGTAATGTTAATTGGATGCATACATGTGTGACTAGATACGATAAACCTCTTGAGACACAAAGAAGAAGACTACACCAGTGAAAGAGTTTCGCTTGATTCAGTACAGCCTGGTGCAGTCTTGGCTTTAAACCGGCCAGCAAAGTGAAGAACTGAAGGGTATTTGCAAAATCTGTCCTTGAAACGGCCCTGTTGTTCTAGACAGATGTTACCTGATGGTGCTGGACAAAGAGACTGTGTAAAATATTTACCCCAGTGTACAGCGTAATGTACAGTCGTAAACGAAAAAGTTGTGCCTGTGCATGCATCCAAGTAACTATTTAATTGGATTGTCTTCATGGGGTACCAATGTCTTTGTTTGAGTTTTTTCACTTGTTCCATCTCTGGGAATGGGTCAAAATATTTGCCTTTAAAGGTACATTATCATCATGC